>BLFK01000200.1:2074342-2079342 GCA_014634185.1 Astreopora myriophthalma | reverse complement strand
TCAAAATGTGCAAGGACATGTCATGAATATAATTATACACAGGTGAATTCTTTTGGGACTACTCCGTTTATTCCTATTCCGGTTTAGGAAAAAATAATACTTACAATAAGGTTTTCTAAAAGAACGGGTATTCCGAAAACGGATTGGTTATTGCAGAGGTGACCTGAGAACTTGCGCTCCGAATAGTCTGGGCACGACTAAGACTGACATTTCCAACCCATCCTGTTCTCTGAATTAACGATTATCGTTAATTCGTAACTTGCACTGAATTTACGACTATGCTTAACTTAGAACAATGAATGTCTGAAAGGAATTCTGGGAAATGAAAATATTTCTTTTAAAAGACAAACCCGGATACGGGACTAGAACCTGCGACTGTTCGCTGACGGATCCCTTCCTCTAACCACTAGACCACCAAGCCGCTAGCAGCGCAAACCTCGGTTTTTAAACATATGATTAATGCTTTTATCCTACACCTCGTTGCAAACCAATAGAATCACTCTCTAAGGAACAATTTTAGACAGTAATTTAAAATAGTCAGTCACCAAACTTCAAAACAAAGCTAAACATTTTAAAATCTTGGCCTAGGCCTAATCACTGTTGCGAAGTGATATTCCATAAATATCTCATCGTTGATTCATTCGACATCTTGTTCCTCAGTGGTCTAGTGGTAAGAACTCGTTCCTACAAGCTCTAGCTTCGGGTTCTAACCCATTCCAAGGATATGAATTTTTCTTTTTCATATTTGCTCCGTTCTGAAAAGTGCTGGGGCAGAGTGCTCTAAATTAACGATAATCATTAATTCAGAGCAAGTTCCGAATTAACGATAATCAATCATTCAAACAGGAGATCATGCTGGACATTTCAGTGGCCGGGCACGATTTTCGCGCCAAAATCTCCCCAAAAGAACGCGTGGCTGTTTATCCCGAGTAAACTGTACTCTTTTTTCCAACTGTTTATTCCATTCATTCGGCTGTCGAGAGAGGAATAGCGACGAGTAATAATAATAATAATAATAATAATGATTTATTAACAGATCCACTGGGTGGCTCTTCCCTGTCAAATTACATTAATTACAATTACAAAATAAATCGAATTAAGTTCTTTACAAATTATACAGTAAAAACAGGGTAACGGAATCCAAATACAGTAAAACTAACTAATCGCTTTGTACTCTGTTTCTTAAAAAGTTCCTTGAGAGTCTTAAAAAGGTTCTGTAATCTTTACAGTTTCTAATAGTTTCTGGTCGATTATTAAATAGCTTCGACGCATTATCTTGGAAAGTGCCGTTTTCGGTCGGGACCACTAATCTAATTGAATTGCCTGAGCTCAGTTCTTTGGGGTCTCAGCATTATGCAAAGCTTTAAAGCATGATTTCAGAAGGTTCAGATCTCTTCTCTCATTGATTGGAAGCCATCCGATTTTAAGTACATCCCGAAAGTTCTTAACATAGTGACCGAGTACAAAACTTGCAGAAGCAAATTGAACCCGTTGCAAACGGCGAAGTAAAAATTGTGGTAAAGGTTAAAAAACCAGATCGGCATAATCTAGTTTTGACAAAATCAATGTTTCTGCTAGCTGCTTTCTGAGCTCATATTTAGCGAGATATTTCAGTTTTCTTAGTATTGCTAGAGTGGCGTAGCATCCTGATACCATGTGCTTGATGTGATCGTCCCACTTAAGGTGTTCATTAATGTGAACTCCAAGCAGTTTGCAAGATTTAATACGTTCTAGTTTATAACCACTGACTGCGGTATTAGGATCATACTCGTCAAGGTGATGTACTCTAGACATTTGCAGGGTGGAGAGGATCATAACCTTGGTTTTAGTTCGACTACGACTACGAGTTTTCCGCACTGAGCGCGCGCATTAAAGCTCTTTACCCGTCGGTAAAACCGCTAAAACATCACTTTTCATCATCACGATCGCTTTCAACATTTGATATTGCTGTTCTTTCAGAACCAAATCGGACTCTCCTAGCTTTTCGAGTGCTTATTGCCTTTGTTGAAAGCATCCACATCGACTTTATCCCTGGACGGCATAGTGTAAACCACGGCATGGATGCGCCGTGTAACCAGAACTCCTAAAATCTTGGAGTCTGGAAATTGATTATTCCAGAACTCCGTGTCTTGGCGCTGACCAAGAGATACGTGGGCTCTGGGAACGATATTGGGAAAACTCGTACTAGCAGTCGTAGTCGTACACGAATCTAAAGGTCGTTAATAATTACAATGCTGTTCCGTTCATTTCATAAGTCCCAAAACAACCGACTTATTCTGGAATAGTTCCCAAAGAGTCTGCTCTGCCATAGTCTGCTCTGCTTAGCCAAGTACAGAAATGTGCGAAATCCTCGGCAAGTGTTTTACTGTTTGATTGGCCTTATTCCGGAAGACAAATGTTTACTTCTAAAAATCACCCCTGGAAGGATTTTGACTTTACCGGAATACAGAAGATTTTCGGCACCATTTCCCGAGAAAATGTTCTACAGAAATCTTCCTAAATTTACCTCCAAACAAAAACCCAAAGGTTATTCCGTTTACTCTTATTCCAGAATAGGGTCAATCGAACGCACCCTTAGAGTGTATTTTAAAGGCTAGGTAGTGGCAAAAATCGCTTCCCCCGCTGACGTGATAAACCAAACTCTACCCAATCTCCTTCAAATTGGTGTAATTTTTTTACCAATGTGATCGGGAACAAAATTTTTTGATGGCTAAAAAAATAGTTTAGGGGTTAGGGGCACTTCAATGGTAATTGCTTGATTGGACTACTAAGAAATGCGCGAAGATCGTTTCTTCATTTCGTCCGCAATCGGCACTTCATATCTTTTATGATTTCATTTCAATGTTGAGTTGTAGTTGTTGACCCAACAACATCAATTTGTTACCGTGTCTCATCGTAAGCCGCAACATGTGGCCTCTTAATCTGGGACAGCATCGGTTGACACAGCCCAGCAAAAAAAAAAAAAAAACAGGTCTTTCTCACAGAATTACTCATCCCAGCTTAACAGCTTGGGAAGTACCCTTTGGGTTTAGATATTTTCATGCCTTATCACCGGGGAATTCAGTGGTCGTTGAGATTATTAGTCAGAGAGACTTCACCGATGTTATCTTAAAGTAAGCGGTTTTCAATTAAGTGTAGTAAAACCAAAACCGTAGTAGTCAGGACAGACGCAGACAATCAAATTAGCCAATCATAATGCAAAGCAAGTACATACAACCGGCTCTGAGCGCCGGAAGACGCGTGCGGGCAAGTCACAACTGGTTTTGCTTTTTCCTCTGATTGGCTGAGAATGTGGCGCGAGATTTTTCCGCTAATCGCTAAGCGAAGTAACTGAACTAATATAATTTAATTGAAAACCGCTCGAATCAAACGTGCTAGCTTACCAATATTAACAAACCTACTGACAAAAATGCACAAGCTGGTGTGGGATATGGAATGGCAGCGGTTAACAGAGAATAGAAAGTCTACTTGCAAAAATACGAAAGGAGTGGAGGAGAGAAGAGGGCTTCATGGAAATTGATGGGGAGCTTTATAGTAGAAAGGAGAGAGGGGAGATAAGGGGACTTAGTGGAGGACAACGTGACCTTTATTTTGCAGTTCTCATAATGAAATTTTCTGTTAATGATTAACTCGTTGATATTGACCTAGGATCTAAAACAACCCAAGTTGCCTGTGATGGCTTTTCTTGAAAGTCCTCGACTTTATACACCTGAGAAGAGCTATGACGAGGAAACGGCAACATCAGCAAGCAAGAATGACATTCTTGAGGAACTGAAAGCTTGGAGATTGGAATATTCCAAGTAAGACGTTAACTGGATATTAGAGATGTATAGCATCACTGACTCTTTCGGCAAAATGGTGACCGTTGGCTTTCCGTTGAAGCTTTCTCAGAATAGGTATTATAAAGATGTGGGAATGACTGCGCAAAATTCTTTTTCAATGTCGTGCTAACAAAAAAATTGTTTGGGACCGACTTGATCGAAGAAGCCAAGGCCGAGTTGCTCGAAGCAAACTGTTAGTGCTAGACAGTTATGACCAATTAAAACCTATAGGTTGTCACTAACCCCGCACGTAGGGTCCGTCTCCTCGTACTGGCTTGAGCTGGTTAAACTACCCCAAACAAGAATAAGGCATTTCTTGTGGTGTAACCTGAAAGCGATTTCAGTTAAGTTGTTTATGTCTTACTTTATCCTTACGTTTTCCTTATCTGTATTATTAATAATAATAATAATAATAATAATAATAATAGTTCTAACACTAACTCATTCTTAAGACTTGGGGGCGAGTTGCACTAGCGCTAAGGGCTGAGTTGTTCGAAGGAAGGTTCAAAATTACTCTCAAAAACTGAATAATAATTCATGAGCCTAACAGCCTATCAAGTCACCAAAGAAACGTCACGTGCGTTAGTTTTAAAACCCGATAAAACAGTCCTCATTAGTATTCTTTAGGCATAGCTTGTTTTTCTTGTATGCTAATACTTCCTCACAATTTGAACCATTGTTCGGACTCCAGAGGGACACGCTCTTTGTGGAATGTTTTTGAAGCCGTTCAGTAAACTCGCAGGTCGTGTTTTATCGGGTTTAAGACCCGGTAAAACACTCCTACTTGTTTATTAAACAGTACTGAAATATTCCCACTTTTGGGATTTAAACGCAAGACGTGTCGCCCCAGCCAGAAACACGAATCTAATTTTTGAGACAAAGGTAGGAACCAGGGAAAGTGCTTCGCAATAGTTACCAAGTCAAGGGTTTTGTACATAGCTTTCCAAGCTGTTGTTGTTGTTGTTGTTGTTGTTGTTTTGTTTGTTTGTTTGCTTGTTTGCTTGTTTGTTTGTTTGTTTTTTGGTGGGAATAACCTCGAACCAATTCCTATCCGCGGTTCAAATATATGGCATTTCACAAATTCTCTATCATACATTCACCTCTTCCGGGATATAAGACCAGCTCCCAGTTGGGTTGATGGCTCAGCTGGTAGAGCCCCGTGCAGTGCAATCTCGTAAC
>BLFK01000200.1:2056842-2069342 GCA_014634185.1 Astreopora myriophthalma | reverse complement strand
TGTTTTAAGCCATCCGCCGGAAGGTGCTGGATCGAAAGCCTGTCGGAGATTGGAAGCGTAAGTATTTTAGCTGATTACGGCATTGCTAACACCAGGGTACGATTTGTGTCGTAGATTTCGTCAACTTTCCGGTGAGGCTACTGTGGAGCAATTAAAACTGCGAACCATGCATGGAGATGAGTCTTACGACGTGGACAAAAATACATCGACGCCTTGCTTGGAAACCAGGCCTTCTCCGCTTTCACCCCTTGAAGACGACCCGGAAGCACGCTCCTCGTCTGCGCCTGTGCAATTCACCCGGCGAAAAAGGTAGGATTTTCAACGAGAACAGTGGAAAATTTCTTAGCGTAGCTGAAGTCTGATAAGCTCTCTGTCTCTTTATTTAGCAAAGGCAAAGGAAGGACTGCTGTTCTTCTGAACATTTGAATTTGCTCCCGTCAAACAGTACTATCTAATGGATTTTCATCTCTCTAACGCTTTTATTTATCACAGGGAGATGCCCGTTAGAGATGGCGCCAGGTCCCCAAGGAAACTCCCCGACCCCGCGCTCCTGGTAACCAGACCAGGAACGGCAGCCGCTGCCTTACAAAAACGAAGACTCAGGACTTCAAAAGAGTGACATCCAAGACTGGCATGCAATGGTGCCTTGCAAATCTAGTAGCTACTCTGTTGTGATTAGAAGTAGTGGCGCTTGAATGCTGTCACTCAGGAGGACGAGTGATCGACGTTAGACGAAGAACTCTTCACGATAGCTGTTATTACGGTTGAGCCTGCGGTCAAATGTTCTTAAGTTTAAAAAGACTCGCGCACGAGACTAATTGGTCAGTACTGCACAGACTGACCCAATAGCCTCGCTTGTGTGTCGAAACCGCTGATATAATTATGTAATGTCAGCTATTGGCTCGCTCCTGTGATTTCCTGGGTGTTCTGTGCAACTATACAAACTCTTCGAGAAGTTCGTGTACTATTTCGGCGCCATCTTGAATTACGTCCACTCCCAACTTAGAGAACGGACTATCTTAATTAATCTCTCCTTACTACGTTATGTCTGAGCGTGCATGATGTAAAACGTTTGCAAATAAGCGGCTACTGGTATTTAATTTAATGAAGTGCGCACAATTTGTGAGGAGTACAAAAGAAAAATGGGAGTTGTCGTGGTAGTCACAATGTAAAAAGATACTTTTTAGTGTGTGGTGGCTTAGTTTTCGGACTGTAAATAAACGTGTACTTAAATATCCTTCTCTTCAGCTGAAATAGTATCCTTTGAAATTGCCCGCAGATTATGCTCAAGGTCTTTACCCCTTTATAAAGGCCATTGGAAACTTTACCAGCATAAATGAAACTGGTGAAATTAATTTACAATCCGGATGGTTTCTCTTAAGGTTTCCTCATCACTTTCTCCGCTTACTCTTTTTTTTTTGTATTTCTGGTAAATTGTGTGTGGTAGATAAATAAATAAAAAGCAGTAATGACGCAGGTATACTCGGAAAAAAATCAATCAGCTATCTTTATTTCAACAAACAAGGAATCCCCTCATAGAAATGCTCTTCCAAAGAGTCGTTCATAGAATGATTAAAATTACAAGGATATAAAAGTCTAAAACCCAAAAGTTGCATGCAGTGTCACGCTATTTGGGCCGTACTCTAAACGGCTAAAAAACGCTTGCGCATCAACGGAAATCTAAAAAGTAATGCTAAAGTTTCGTTAACAAGGACCATATTAGTGCACTGAAACCATTTTTTCTCATCTGCATCTAAGGATGGCGAGGATGGAGATGGATTGAAACTTGAAAAATCGCAATTGCTAATATGTATGAGAAGTCTACTCACATACTATCACGAATCCTGTAAACTGATTGGCTCGCTACTCGCTGTCTATTTAAACAACAGAGTGTTTCTGTCGAGGAACTATCGGCTGATAGTTGCCCCGCGGAAATTTGATGTTCTTAAAACAAATATTTGCCCGAGAAGCGAAGCTTCGAGGGCACATATGCTAGTTTTAAGAACATCAAATTTCCAAGGGGCAACTATCAGACCGATAGTTCCGAGACATAACCACTCTATGGTCTTTATTGTTCACCACTAAATTTTCTTTCGCGCGCCAGTTCAAAAATCATATTGAGTTTTTCAACTTTTTTAGATTAAAGCCGTCCGTAAAAGCTAAACGTAAAATTTGAAAAAGAAAACAAACAAAACCCTCTTAATACAATTTCAGTTGTTTACTTTCTATAAACCCGCTTGTTTACAGAAATATTTTCACGGACGACTAATATCCATCCGGGTATTTTACTCGGACGGGCACTATGGGCTGATAATGAACACTATTGCGTCACGTGATCAATTTAAACCAATAAGAATCGATCGGAGAGAATTTAGTGGTGAACTATAATGCGTGATAGATAGTGAGTAGCTAAAAAGCCGACATTTTGAACAAAAGCAAAACAGTGGCGGCTCCTCCAGATCTTATAAAAATCAAGAAAAATTGGAATGAATTCGAAGGTATTATGTGAGTGGATTACTACTAAAACAATTAGACCACTCGTTCTCGTTTTCTGTGAATCAAAATAGTCAACTTGGGGCCGGCTACGCGTCTCGTTGTCCATCTATTGACTCAGAAAACTCGAACTCGTAGTCTAATTGTTAGGGACCTTAAGGTTGGAGTACGAGCACGCGCACTTGGAAAATTTTTGAGCTCAAAATCGTACTCGTACTCCAATCTGAGAGTCGCTAATGGGAAAACCTGGGCACGAGTCCTCTGGCCCGATGGAGTAATATAACTGATTAGTTTGAAGTCGTAGCGGAGGTATCGCAGGGTGATACTCCCGCTCCTTAGCTTTGCACAATTGTCCTAGACTGCGATGAACACACACGACAACCATCGTGGCTTCACGATAGAACCAAGAAAGAGCAGAAGAGATCCACTGGTTAAACTCAGCGATCTAGACTCTGCCAACGACATGGCGTTGATACTCAACCTTATTATATTGGCAGGCTCTGGGAGCGGGCAAGATGAAGCGAGTTCTGTGCTCTGATTGGCTACCCGAGCGGGCAAGAGAAGCCGATCTTGCCCTCTTCGGGACTGCCCGTTTCGTTCCCGCGCAAGAAAAAAAATTGCGTGGAGATGAATTCCAAAGTTCGTAACTTAATTTTGATCAATGTCGGCGATGGAGTCGAAAAGGTCGACAGAAGAGTCAAACAAAGAAAACAGACGAGTTTCGTGAATTTATTGACAGAAACCGAAAAATACAAAATTTTAAACACAAAGTGTGGAAAACGAGAAGAGAGATGTATAGCCATGCATATGGTGGATCCTTTATGTTGACGAAGCTTGTTCGGTCTAGATGGATGGATATCAAACGTTCCTTTTTCGCGTTTTTATATGGACTTCGACTTCGTATCGGTCCATGAAAACGCAAACAGAAAGAACTTGACCAATATCCTACCATCTTGACTTAACGCTTGGTCGATAACGCGAATATTTCGACGAAGCACAAGGGTTGGACTGCATATGAACGCAGTTAAAACTTAGGCCATCATCTGCAGTCAAGATGGGAAAGAAATTTTAAAAAACGTAATGATTCGATAGAAGTGGCTGACGATTTCAAATACTAGGGTGCATGGATCGTTGACTTCGTTAACTAAAAAGACATGAAAACAAGGAAAGCACAAGCCTTGGTTGCATGTATTGAGCTGAGTGCAAAATATGGAAATCTAATCTTCGTAAGAGTTCAAAAGTTAGACAGTTTCTAGCAACAGCAGAGAGTATTTTCCTTTGGGGCAGAGAGACATGGATCCTTGCGAAAAGCATAGAGAAGCTTATCGACGGTGCTTAGGCTATAGGGTGCTTCATCGCACAGGATTTAACGTTTCGTGGTGGCACTGCGTCACAAACGAAGAGCTGTACGGTAATCTTCCAAAGCTTTCCAGCAAAATCAGAGGGGTGTGCTGAAAAATGAAGGTCGAAGACCCGCAACGAAGACCCCCCAGAAAAATAACACTATCAAACTAACAGAAAATGACAAAACACATCATCCAAGACACGTTCAAATTTAAAACGATCGATAAGCTCTCTAGGGTCTTCGTTTTCCAAGAACCACAGACCCAGGCCGGTATGTGGGAAACAGTGGCCGTTAAGTCAGATCAGGTGAATTATACCCGGCGCGTGGCCATCGTTTTTGGTCTTCGTCTTCCACATACCGGGCTGGGTGTACAAGAGATAGCTTATCGACCGCTTTAAATAACATGAATGATGTGTTTTGCCATTTGCTGTTTGACATGTTATTCTTTCTTTGGGGGGTGGGGGTCTTTCCGGGTCTTCGATCTTCGTTTTCGCTCACCCAAGATCAGAGAAAGGCCAGAATTAATTAGAACGGGATGATGCTGGATACGGTCGTTTGCCGAGGAAGAATTCATACGGTCCGAGCTGGCGCTCGTCCTCATTGAAGTGAACTGAAGTCCCAAGAGCTATTTTAGTCTTGCGTGCGTAACTCAGTGGCAGAACTAGTAGTAATGGGAAGGTCACAGGTTCAATTTCTGTAAGGAGTCACCATCCATGCATCGATAAGTTATCACTTCGTCATTCAACGTTTTTTTTTTCCAGAACATATTGAGTGTGTTTGAGCACGCTGTTGGGTCAGTGTGAAAACAAGGTTTTATGTTGCTCGCATGAATTTGATTTTAATGTCAACAGGGTCGTGTCTCCTTGGCGAAATGTTTATATTGTTAAGGATTATAAATTCAGGGTCAAGAATGTTATCAAAAACGGCGTAAAACACCCTTTGTTAATAAGACAAAGGAACCCTTCTCCCTTACAAAAAAAGAAAAACACTGGCCAAATAAAAATCATTTCAATGGCCGTTCCATGTGATTATCTGTCTCGATTAACTTGTTTAACTGTGCCGCTGAACTATTCGATAAACACTTTGTTAGGAAGAGTTCAAAAAATTCATCGACATTTGGTCACGTTCCATTGGAAATCTCCAATGGTGCTGTTTTGTTATATAAGATCGCGTCCATACTCGGAAAAAAAAATTCTGAATGCTGTTCATCTTCCGATTTCTGGTTCGGATACACTACCACTGATACTCTTTCCGTATTTTCGTTTCCCTGTTGTTTGCCATAGATTATCCGTAGCTCACCGATCGCCAAAACTGGAAGAGTGTGCGCACTTCTTTCGTTAACAAAAGGCCTGGAAACCAGGGGTGATGTTTTGGAGGGAAAAGCAAACAAAATGGTTGCCTCAGAAAATATCCCTGATAAAGTCTTTGTACTCCGTTTTCTTATCGAGGAAAAGAAAAGCCATGAAAACCTTCTTGAGATAATCAAGAGCCGTTATCCGAATGTACAACTTAAAAGACCACGGACTAGCTAGAATACAAAGCTTACAAAAATCTCTCTTGTAATTGGGCATAATAAGTACTTTGGTGTTGGGTTTCCACAGACCGCCGATCTATTGCCAGTGTATTTCTAATCTATGCCGTAATTTTCTGAGAAGGCGTGATAGAGAAATAAATCCTATCGGTCGCCACGCCTATTCCGTCAGTTAGTGACTGATCATCACAAGCACGCCAACTATTTCAATTAGTTTTGTGGTTTACGTGTTTTGTGGTTTGAAATGGATTTGTTTCAAGTCAGGTGATCGAGAAGGTTCCTGTTAGATCCAGCAAATTACAGATGCCACGCACCACAAATTACTGATAATGAATCATTAAATCAAACAAAACTTTAATTATTTCATGATTTGTTTATTTATATTTATCTGTTTACTTGTTTATTTATCATCTTTTTTATTTGTTTGTCTATTTATTTATGTTTATAGTGTCGTCAGCTTTTAGACTGATCCAACGACGGTATTTTGTTTCCTATTGTCATATTGAATTGTAACAATAAAAGTGAAATATCTGAATTAGTTGCCGGACAGATGCGCAGGACCAAGTTGCCTTAGCAAGGAAACTACATGTGCTTTAGTACTTTGCTTAAGTTTAACGGCTGAGGTCAATACATCTTCACCGGCGCGGCCTAGCTAGTGTCAGCCTCACAAAAACACTTGAAACATTTAAAAGACCACCAAAGATTTGCGACGGAACAAACAGAACCATATAATAAGTCAATTGCTTTGGGAAAGAAAAACGTTCTCATCACTTACACACAGCTGGGCAAATATTATTGCTCAAGCTAGCTAAGCGCTCTTAGAAGAACTCGAATTAATCATTTTCGTAATGTCTTACCCTTCTTCGAGTGCTAGGCAAGGGTAAGAAAGCAATGGAGTTGGTAGACAAATTGAAATAGGTATGTCCCATGGATATCTACAGCGGTGCGCAATATAATTAAAGAAGCCTCTACATGAATTATTCAGGTTTAAAGGCTAGAACTTGATTAAAATTGTAAAACTTTTTTGAAAGGAAATATTCACTGAAAAGTTATTGAAGACTTGTTTAGGAAAGTATCCCCAGCGTTGGGACACACCACCCGATTTATCCGCACTTTTCTTGTTAGTAAATAATATAGCCATACTTTTAATCTCAAACCACTTTTTATGGCGGTCTTCTGATTAAAAAGAGGAGGCTCGGCCAGGGGGCTAAGAGAAACTTTTTCAGGCTTGATTTTATTCGTTTATGCGAAAGCTGAAAACCATAAACAATCAGTTCATTTCAAATTTGCAGGTCGAGCAATGCCAAAACAGATCTTATGTTAAACCGCCTTTCACGAAGTGTGAAGGGAAAATGATGTTGAAACGTGACTAAAATATCAAATTTTGTACCTTCACTGCAACTACGATTTTATCTTCAAAGTGAATGGATGTTTAGTCTGCATCACCCACGAAAAATAGATTGTAATTTGGTCCCTGGTGTAAGTAGTTCTTGCTCAGGGCGCAATTAACTTTTTTGACAAATACATATCGGCTTAAAATTCCGAAGCTCACAAGGTCAAGCAGATAAAGGCTAGTATCGCTAAGACGCGGAAATAGCACTTTAACGTGCTCGCAACGTCCCCAACAAGTAGCCACTCTTTCCGTCGCTGAATCGGAATACGTCATAAGTTAACTTGGCCAATGACAGTTTTAAAAACCTTAGGCGAAACGAAGCGTTTTTTTTTTCTTTTTTGGCCAAGATAAAAAAAATATGTCAAGAAAATACACACCCCCAAAATTAATTTTGTTGTCGAGTTAATGATTACAGGGTCCTCTAAATTCAGCTGCTGTCTGCAATCTGCAGGGTTCAATCTCTTGTTTTTCCGAGATAAAGTGTCCTGTAGTGAAGTCGATCTCTTTCGATAAAAGAGAGGAAAAACGTTCTTTGTTGATCGAAGCGCGGCGCATTCTTTACTGACCTGTCTGGAAGAGCAATAAAAAATGAGTTTGACGTTCTAAGAATGCGTCTAAAATGATTATTTTATGCCAAAAATTCAATATGTAAACATGGGCTGAATAACTAGACAACCAGCCAAGGCAGCACCCACAAGCGCGCGAATGTCGTCCAAGTTAGCTCAGTTCTAAACTGACTTCACAGCTATCCTGCAAGGACGATAAATATTTCCCGGCGTTTTTTCACCCCGTGATGATTTAATCTTTCCGCGATGTTGTGCGTCAATATGAAACTGTTGTTGAATTTCGCTAAAACAATATCGTTAAAACAATCCCGAATGACCAATACGCAGACCAAAACATAACCCAACGGCTTTGCAAGTGTCAAAATTTGTCAGGCCCCGCACGCTTCAAAAGCCCTCAGTTTTGTAGAGTTTAAACCAAAAAAAAAAAATTAAAATAACTACCGCAGGGTCTTTTCATCGAGTTTAAGATGTAGATTTATTAGTGAAAATTGTTCTCGAGTGGGCTAGACATTTTGCAGCCCACAGAAAAAAAATCCTTGTTCCTCTCCTCTGACAGGTGGCGGAAGACGCAAGCACGCGCTGCATCTTGGGATACAGCGTGCAAGTTTGCTCTCAGAGCTGTGTTGTGTTTCATGTTCTTTTGCGATTGTCGAGCGAATTTCGCTTAAAATCTTGTTAAATCGTCCTCGCAGCAACTGAAGAAGTGTACACTGAGCTAAGGATAAGCTAGCGAACGCTCATTTGTTGAAAGATGGTGGAAGAATGCACGCTAGACAAGTCTCATCGACCGTTTTCGCGCTAGAGGAAGTGACCGGTTGAACCCTGTGCGGACATGTAAATTGAACGTAACTCGCTCACCCTTGTCATCTGGTTTCGTCTGGGCTTCGGCGCTTCGTTCCATCGCCAAAATGATGTGCGATATAATGCCTACGATCTCTGAGGACCCGTCAGATCTCCATTATGGACAAAATGAGGAGACCAACTTCGAACAACTCATGGTTAATATGCTCGATGAACGGGACAAGCTCATGGAAACCCTTCGAGAAACGCAAGATTCGCTTGCGTTGACGAGAGCCAAGCTAACGGAATGCCAAAAGGAGAAGGATTCCCTTATGAATCACTTGGAGACTGTGCTTAGTGATGTAAGGAAGTTTTACAGCCTTGTTTTTATCTCTGCTTTGTCAATGTTCTGTGGTCTGACCACTCATATGGTCTTACTCAAACACGCCATATTTGATCTGTAATTGACTGTCATTCCACCCACAAAGTGTTTGCTCGTTCACAGCACACGCCTAACACTGTAAAGTTACGGTAGTTTGGGAAGAATTTTATAAAGAAGAAAACTTTGTTTAATTTTGCGACGGTGATCTTCAAATCTCATGTTTTATCGAAGGCGAAAATTCCAGAGTGGGTCAAGAATTTCTGTCCTCGTTCGAGTGCTTGGCTGCATTCCTAAACACGACGGCCGAACGTTCGTAGTGGCTTACAGCTTCTACTTCTGGATTTTGCTACACAATCATCTGAATTTGCGACCGGGGAACTTATAATTCGCCAACGTGTTTTTGTTATTTTGACCGGAGATCATGCATATTTATGCTGTTTCCTAATCATTTGCTTCGACGATGTCATCATGGAAACTGTCTTAGCTTCTTGCATCTCCCACGTGTTTATGTAGATTTCTCATTTCATCCTCTGTTATTTTTTTTAATTTTTAGGGCGACGATCAACTGATAGAAAGGCTGGCTGGCTTAGATGGAATTATCACCGAATCAGGGAACAATTTAAAAGAAGATTCGGGAAAAAATAGAGTAAGAGTTTTGGCCGAGGTGAGTACAGTTTTCTGTTTTTCTTTTGGCTAGATGCATTTAATAGCACCACTTAAACGTGAACGCATTATTTTAATTAGGATTTTCTTGGTTTTCTTTGGAATTATGTTCTCCAGAGAATATATTTATGCGATCGAGTGTGTCTTGTGCTTGGAGGTGTTTGTAAACAATGCCTGTAGGACATCATTGTACAAGACGCGATCTTAATTTGAGAATTTTACACAGAATTAAATCGAACGAAACTTATGTTCTGATTTTAATTTGGAGGTCGTTTCCTTAGTCCCTCGGGCTAGCGTAATGAAGTTTTAACCGTAAATTATCCGTCTTGGGTATATTAACAAGTTTTGTGTGGTCGAAATACATCTTTTGTAATTTTTGTTCACATTTGACTCGGAAAAAAGGATGAAAATCGCGCTTAGCCTTGTTTGTTTTGCGCGAATGAATTTCTGTTTGGTTGTCCGGCAGTTTTATCAATTTATACTAAACTCCAGATGGAATTTCGTTCTTTCGTCGGGTGAAGCTGTCGCAAGGAATTTCTTTTTTGCCTAACCCTGAATAACAAGTGTTTTTAATAATCGTTTGGCAAACGCGGGGATCTCTCTAGTCATGTTGGCGAAAACCATGATCTATCCTTTGTTTCGCAACGCTTTTCCCAGCTTGAGCCAAAATCCGTGCGGGAACATAGCACCGCTGCCTTTTTGTCAAGTTTTGAAATAGTCTCAGTGTGCATTTCCGGAGACTACATTTTGAGGCATTTCATTGCGGTTGTTAATTTTTGTGCTTGATGCTTTTTTAAAGCGAGTGATCACAACCCATTCAAGCGCTCTGTGGTAATGTGTCGTGGAATTTAATCGGTTTTGATGCGCAAAGCTGGTATTATTTGCGTTTTTGGCACTTAGCTAACGGAGGTTTTGTAAAGAGCTCTCGTTCGCTCAAACAAGACCACTTTAATGATCAAATGTCTTCAAACGCATTGGAAAATTTGCGGTGACCTATTTTCTTGCTTGGTTGCGTTATGACTTAAAGAAAAATTACTTGCATACAAGTTTATGTTTCGCTGACAAAAATGTCGCGCGAATTCGAGAAGGGCTTTTTTGTTCAGACAGTAGTGTGTTTACGAATCTCTTTAGTTTGATTTGCATGAGAATAAACTTGTGATCGATAGTTATTGTGCAAGTACATGTCATGCTTCGCGTTCTGTTATCTGTCGCTTGTTCAGTTGAAATCAGAGCTTCGTTTTCAGCGTAATGTTTCCAAAGGAATGATACCTTGTTGATAACTTGCGATTAGATTCCCTGTGGCCCGGCAGTTTGTCAAACAACCTTCGCTCTGGCGAAGTGGACCCCCAATACTTGTCCCAAGCCGGGAATTCTATTACAAGCAGGAATCCTGTCATATATGTAAATATAAACTGACAGAAGTCACGGTATATGGGTTTTCAAACTCGCTCACCATTTGAAACATTTTTTCGAAGGTTTTACCCCCATGCGGTCACAAAGGTGATAAAAAACCACTTGATAGTACAAATAGAGAACATTCTGTTAAAACATTTGTAAATTATCATGTAAAGTATCATGCAAATTTTGTAAATGGAGTGTTTCGCTTAATTAAATTGCACTGCTGAAAAAGTTGTATACATTTCTTCCCTTGAGAACATCGTAATCAATGATCATTTTAGTTCTTTTGTGAACCCAATGGTACTTAAATTTTCAGAAATGTTTTCTTTTCCAAAATGGGGTGCGAAAAATAAGCATTGTTTGAAAGGAGCACTGTTTTGACATCCATAACCCGATTCTAGTCTTTTAATTGACCTTTAATAATTTACTGTCAAAAGCGAACTTGGACATTGTTAAAATATTTTCCCCAAATCCTTTTTTTTACTGCTCATCACATATTCAAATTGACTTTGATGTGACAAATGGTGTTAATAAAATGAACATAAGCATGACTTGAACATATGCTGTAAATGCCTCTCAGTCTTGGCCCAACTAAACTTAGTGTTGCTCATTAATGACAATGCATGCTAATTAGAGTGATTTTCAATTCAGTGTTATAAAACTACAACTAAAGTAATTAGAGAACCAACCACAAATTGAAGCAATTCCCAACTTGGTTTTACTAGCCAATGAGAATGCAAAGCAGGTAAAAGCAGTGGTTACCAAGCACGGAAAATGAAAGCGAATAAGTCGCAGTTGGGTTCAGTTATGCATCTGATTGGTTGAAAAGTTTGGGCAAGTTTTTTTTTTCCTCTAATCATACTTGTAGAGCAAACCGAACTCAAAAGCAAAGCAATTGTGTAATTACTTTTGACACTCGAGTGAAAACTGCTCTAACCACTCTCCATAAAGTAATTTTGAAATATGAGACAATTGCTCATTGGCTTGGCATCGTATATGAGTGATAAAGGAACTAATTCAGGAACCTAGGAAAATTTGCAATTGAGGGGCTTAGAGCAAAAATGTCCTAACTGACTTTTTTAGTGTGTTTGGTCATTTTGCAAAATTGTGGCCAAATTTCACGCAATACACAGAAATTAAGTTATGGAATCACCTACCCTAAGTGATGTGAACAAAATAACAAAAGAAAAGAAAAGATTTTCTGGGCTGTGGGGAAAGTGGGGGTGCGGGCGCAAGAGCAAAAAAGTATGAAAATACAGGTTAAAAGATTTTTTTTCCTTCTTTTCATTGGATTGCCCTAATTTTTGGTACGTTGCATGGAGATTTTCACTCCGTAATTTTAGTGCACTTTATTTGGTGGAAATTGGGCACGATTTTGTGAAACGACCTAAAAATTGTGCAAAAGTCAGTTAGGACGTTTTTGCCCGAAGCCCTTCAATTGAAACACTATTCCCTGCTCTATAGTGTACATACAGTGGTTATATATTCAAGACATGTTGTTCTTGGTTATGAAACAACGTTTATTTTATACATAAGGCCCAGCTCAGACTCTTTTGTTTTTACCATTTAATTTCTCTGAACCCGTCATTGCCCGAGAGGTCCCCAACCTCTTTTTCAAAGCCAAACCTAATGCAAGAGTTTGGTGCTGGTAATTCATTTTACTTTGCATACGAATAAGAACGTATTGTCATAGGAAAGAGTTTGAACTCAGGCTTGCTTTACAAAGAGGCTGAAGTGAATTCGGAACGTGCCAATCATCAGCCAGTGACAGGAGCACTTGCTTTGTAGTATGGGGACCATATTGTTAGAATATTGCTTTCATAGCTTTCTGCCGTCAGCATTAGTAATGTTATGATTATAATATTCCTTGCAATAAATTATAAATATTGCAGCCACAAATGCTAGTCAGGAGCAGAAGCAATGTAATTAGAGCAGTATTGTGGATAATT
>BLFK01000200.1:2031140-2046887 GCA_014634185.1 Astreopora myriophthalma | reverse complement strand
AAAAAAAAAAAAAATAGAAAATGAGATTCCTATTTGGGGTCCTTGGAAATCAAATTTGGTCCTTAAAGAGTCCTTGAATAGAGCGGTTTTCAGATGACTGTCGAAAGTAATTACGCGATTGTGATCGCTACGCTTTGTGATTGGCTTAAAAATCTCGCGCCATTTTATCGACCAATGAGAAGAGAAACCAAAACCCATCGCGCGATTTTTCCTGGACTTTGAGCAAGTCACATCGAATTGCCACGAATTTTGATTGGCTCATTATGCTGTTCGCTCCTGCTGTGATTGGTCGGAGTAATTACTTTGATATTGGCTTTACGACACTCAATTGAAATCCGCTCTAATGGTTGTAATTTTTTTGTATGAACCTGGGGTAAGCAAATTAAAATTTCAAATGATTCCTGAATTAATCCAGGTGGTATGCTTGAACTGTTTCACTGTAATGGAGTTTCAGTAGGCCATTTGCATAATGGCATACTGTAACTTACTACCAAGACCAAGGATGCATTGAGTGGCTTATATTGTCAGGCAAATGTTACCAACATTTGCTGTCTCGTTATTCCTTGGAGAGTAGAAAAATCTGACTAAGAAAGCATTTTGACAGAGCATTCAGGTCTTGGTATTGAAATGATGCTATCATGCAAATGACCTATTGCCATCTTTTAAAATTATTTTGTTTGTTATAGCTTCTTCTAGAACATTTAGAATGTCTAGTAGCAAGACATGAAAGGTCATTAAGAATGACAGTTGTCAAACGACAAGCCGCAACCACAGGTGGTGTTTCATCTGAAGTAGAAGTCCTCAAGGCTCTGAAATCATTGTTTGAACACCACAAAGCTCTGGATGAAAAGGTGACATATTTTCTATTTGTAGTTATACAATTTTTAGCAGCTCTGCTATTACAGAGGTCAAAATTGTTAATTCATAAGAAGCCTGATTTTTATTTTTGGCGTGAGTAAGAAGTCAGCTGATGTTAATGATGTTAAATTTGTGTTCTAGGTGCGTGAGAGACTACGACAGGCTGTGGATAAAAACAACACTCTTGAAGCCGAGCTTGAAGAAACGCGAGAAAAGGTGAACATTCATTTTTTAAATGAGATTTTAAGCATTTCATGTTTTTCTTTGGTACCTTCGTCATGTTTTTTTTCCCATCTTTTACAAGTTGTTTCCTTTTTGTTTAGCTCAAAGAGCTTGAGCAAGAGAATGAAGACATTCGACTTCGGAATCTCAGAAGAGTGAGAACCGAAGAAAAACTTCACACGTCAAGCGAGATCTGTGTAGAAAATAGGGATGAAATTACTGAGGCAGACAAGGTTAGTTCCATAAATAGCATTTCCTATGAATGAGCAGTTTATTGTTTTGTTCAGGTTCACTTACTGTGACTATAAAAGTATAAAGAATCATGTTCTTGTACAAAGTACATTTGAGGCCTCGAAAATGACTTAAAGTTGTTGCCTCGAAAAAGACACAAAGTTGTTGCAATCTTTTTTCTTCAGATTTTGAAAATTATGTTTACCAAAGACTTCCTGGCTAAACGTTTGAGCCTTAGTGTGGGTCGTTTATTTAACTGGAATTTTCCTATTCATTTTCATGATCTTCTATTGCTACATGTAACTTCAAAATCCTGAGAGAACTGGATCAAGGAGAAAATGTCATGTATGTGCATTTATTTTTGTTTGTGGCTGACTGATTGTGCAACACAGGAGTTACAGTCATATTGTGCTTTCAGACTCTGAAACTCAAATGTGTCCTTCATTCTTGTTTAGCTGAATTGACACACTCCAGTAATATTTTTAACCAGCAAGTCATTTTCTCCATGATCCAGCTCTCAGTTTTGAAAGGGAGTTATCTTAAAATCTTGCCTTTAAGGTAAACGGTCACCTGCTCGAAATGAGAGCCTCAATTTTGTTTGTTGGGTGTGAAGCAACCATACTTTTGAAGTATGGATAACATGGACAAGTAACTTTTTTTTTTCGTTGTAGTTACACTTTAACCCTTTAATGCCCAGGGCCCAGTTGTTCAAAGCCCGAGTAAGCTAACCTTGGGTTAGAGTGAACTTTAATTCCAGTTTCTTTACAAATTCACAAAGATTTTCCCGAAAGATTTTTGCTCGTCACTTGTGACTTAAAATACCCCTTGTTTTTGGATTGTTTTTGCTCGTTAAACCTGTGGTTTTGTGACATTCTTGTTGTTGTGGCCATCCTCATTGCTAGGGCTTCCTCTGATCTCTGCTTGTGCTTCTTGTTCTGTTCAATGTTCTTTGCAGCATCTCTCCAATGGACCTATTGATATTGATGTGACAGCACATGAAGAGCAAATGGAAGAGATGCAGTTTCTCCTTGACAAACGAACCAAGGAAGTTGAACGGGTAATGAATTTGCACCCTTTCAAACGGTGATCAGCATGAGATTGATTTTCCCTTTACATTAGGAGGACTTGGTCACTAAAATAAGAGAAAATTAATGTTAATTGTCTCTGACAAAAAGCATCTTGTTGAGGGGGAAAAATTGTTTTCTCTGCCAGTACCACACAGACTGCTAGCTGTCTATTTAAAGTCAGGTGTGCCATCTGCTTTGCATTGTTTAGATGAGGGAGGGTTTTAGGTCAAAACCCTTAACTATGTTGGCCCTCTGATCTGACACTGACTGATTGTCACTGACTTTCTGTTATTCTGCTCAAAATAATGCTAAAACATGTGTTATCCTGTCTCAAAAATGACTTATTCTGCTCGAAATGCTGCTGGAAGAATTTATTGAAGCCTGCATGTACTCCCTTCAACTGGATGGCTGACTTGTGTGACTGCAACGGGCAGCTGGGCTGACTTTGAAGGGAGTACAGTACCATCGGAAGCCGTGGGGAACAGCATGGGGAATTTGTGTATTGTAATTACAACCCGTGGGTGTTATTTTCTTTGCAGCTCACACGAGAAAATAAAGATTTAAAAGAGAGATGCACAACCCTTGAAGAGGAACTAAGAATATGCAATAAGCAGCTTGATAGAGGAAATGCATCCATTCAGAGACTTGAAAGAGATTTAGATGAGGTATTGTCACTTAGGAAGACTTTATCCTGTACACAAGCAACTCATTCTAACGTTTTACAGGAATAAGTGATAGTCAAAGTTAATTTGTGAAATTGCTTGTCACTTTCCTTTGGGTGTGGTTTATTGTGCCACATGTTCAGCAATGAGGAAAATTTCTAATTTTGATTTTGAGGTCAATATTGATTGGTATGTTTACTTCCTGAAAACAGGCAGCTGCACAGAAATCCGACATGGAAGATAGAATAACAACTCTTGAGAAACGCTACGTACGACTTCAGCATGAAGTCACAGCACTGAATGATGATAATGAAAGACTGGAGACTGAGTTGGCAAATAAAGAAAGTGAACTTATACAGGTAAGCAAGGATAATACAATCATATGATATAAGTAAGGATAATTATGTTTGAGCGGTTTCTGGCTAATGATACATGTATTATGTTGGAGAAACTGTCTTTTTTTCTGAATAACCAGTTCATTATGTGGGTGATTATGATGGGGTGAACTTTGTTGGAGTAGCCCTTGTTTATTACCCTCAAGAGTGGTTCTTGTTGCCCTTCAATTTATGGCCCCCATGTTGTGCACTGGGGCCATAGATAAAAGGGGGAAATTTTTGGCAAGTTACAGCCCTCAAACTTGGTGAGTAAGAGGTATTTAGAAAGTTTGAATACATGTATAAGAAACAAACTGAAAGGAGCTCGGTTACACTATTTTGGCCTCATTGTAGAATGCTAAAAGATGTCTTTAAATCAGTGAAAACCCAAAATAATAATTCAGTTTGTTTATTGATGACCATGGTACTGCACGGAGACTACTGATTGTCTTCTGTTGTCATGGATCCCAAGGATGGAAACGGATTGCATTTTGAATATTTTACCCTAAAGTTTTCAAATTTTCATGCCTGATCTTGAAGACATGGGTAAAAATGTATCATGGATGATTCTTCATGCAAAAAATCATTTTATACCCTCCTCCTAAGTTCAAAAGAATGGTTTGGGCACAAGTAAAGGTCACAAAGAAGGATTTCTGTGTTTTTGGTGCCAAAATTTCCGTGACAGAGCCCCTTTAGTGTACGGTACAAAAAAATTGTAGATTGTTTAAAATGACTTTCTTCTTTTGCCAGGCCGAAGACAAGGTCCGGGTACAGCAAGAAAAACTGGAACTAGCTGAACAGAACCTTAACCAGTCCCTCAGAAAAGCTGAAGCACTGCCCAAGATAGAGGAAGAACTAGCAGTACAAATGGCTGCATTAAATGAGGTAATTGTAAAAGCAAGAGCAAGAAGTAAATTTTATTGTAATTCACAGGATTGGCTCCTACTGGAGCATGGAAGTTTGGAGAGCACAAGATAAGCATGAGAATTTGTTTACATCACCGTGCTCAACAAGATTATGATGCATAACCCAGTTTTCTAGGTCCATATTTTTGTTGCTGTTGTTTGTTTGTTTGTTTGTTTTTGTCCACTTCCTTTTACATAAATGAATAATTAATTCTGTACTTCAAGTCATGGCACCTTGTTTTTTTCCACTTCAATTTATTACACGCATGCTCTGCACTTGGGATGTAATGTGTACAGTGCAGCCCTCGGACTGAAAAAAAAATCCTTTGTAACTCTTTGCGGAAGCAATTAACACACTTCAAATCAAGTTGATTAGGTAAAATTTATGTTTGACAAGCATCTAACCTTTAAACTTAAATCGACTTGATGTGCTGGTTTCATCTCTTTTGTTGCACTTTTTGTGCACTCAATTCAGGCAAGCAGTGTTCAGTCTAGGCCGTGTCTTTGCGTCATTGACGCGGCAAATTGTACTCTGACGCAAAATAAAATTATTGTGGGGTCATGCTGACGCAGAAAAATGAACAACAAAAGTGAAAAAAGTTTCCTGTTGCAGAATTACTTACAAAATAGCAGGTAATGGATGAAAATGAAGGCAAAAACACGAGCTATTTGTACGATGGTTCTGTACACTGTTTCTGTGTCAGGCGTTCCACTGCTGAACTTGCAGACCTTTTTCATGGCTCATACGTACACGTGGCTCGAGTTCTTTCAATTTATTATTGTGCCTCGTTCATTCTTCATTACTGATGAAACGACAACAAAAACTAGCTTTCTTTGTTGATAAGAGAAGGGCGGTAGCTGGTGAAAATCACGAGGAAAACAGCAAGAGTTTGTCTTCAACAAGCGTTGCAAGGCACAATGCTGACGACAAGACTTCATGATCTTCAGTCAATCATCCGAGAAAATTTCACTCCATTTGGGAGGACACGTTCGCGTGGCTTTTATACGACAAGGAAAGGAAGGGGAAGAACTTGAGCAATTTGATTTTGCATCTGCCTTGCAGCAATGGAAAAACAAGAAAGAAAGGAGAATCTTTACAGGCTAACTGAGGTAGCCTGTAAAGATCCTCTTTTCCCTCTTGTAATCTCCAAGATTGAAGAAGCAAAAAAATCTCATTTTTTTGTTTTGTTTTAAGTGTTGGTTTACCACCTTACCTTCCCTCTCTGTGTCACAAATTGATATTTAACCTGTCAGTTGTCTGGTTTTTTTGCATCCTTGTTAAATACACATGCAAAATGAAGTTATTCCCATCAGACTAAAGTGTATATAAATAACACAGTGGTATTTAGACACTAACCCCATTGTTTTCTTGAGTTGAGTTTTGACAATCTAGTAATAACAGCTTGATGGAAATATATACTTAATTTATTGTGATTCAGATTGTTATTTATTTGTGTTATTATAATTATGTATTGTGTGTCAGCTTAGGTTTCTTGGAAACTGCCCTCCCATCCCCAACCCTAGTTTTTAGCTACCTCAGACTTTTGCCCAGAAACTTGGGTTATGGGTCGGGTGGTTAGCACATTCCCAGAAACCTTAATTGATCCATCAATTTTTGGAACATGAGGCAGCGAAAAAGTATTTACGACAGTTCTTTCTAAAGCATTGCAAAACCATACAAAATACCTCTTTAACTTAGTTGACCCAGGCAATTTTGGAAATGACCCAACTTAAAATAATGTATGGGACATTTGACCCACTTTGACTAATTTCTAGATTGAACACTGGACAAGTCCTGCTATTTTATTTTCAGGCTGCTGAGAAACATGTTACTGCTGAAGAGACTGTTCAGCAGCTACAAACCCAAGTCCAAGACCTTCAAGCAGAGCTGAATAGGGTGAGGGAACGATATTGAAATCAAATCACCTCTTTTCAATGTGGCCCAGGTTGAGGTCCTAGATATGACACCGTAAGTGGGCTCATGTCTAGGAGGGCTTGTACAGCTGTAAGCAGAGGGAATTTTCACGAAATAACAACAGTCAGGAAAGAAAATTATTAAGAGGGGCCTCAAGCATAATTCTGCGAAGTCTTCCAGAATAGACAATATTCGTATTCTCACGGCTGCACTGAAACGAGCATGGAATAGAGGCTGATGCGGGGGAATCTTTTCAGATGCAAATCATTTTCCCCGCATGAGCCTCCATTGTATGCTCGTTCCAGTCCAATACTGAGAATACGAATAAGGCCTATTTCGTTTTATGTTCAGCACAAAAACAAACCTTAACTGTTCAGTTTTCTCGCAAGGAAACATTATTATTACTTACCAGTAGCAGTGAAGAGTTAATAAAGCCCTCAAAGTCAAAATAACAAAAAAAGTCGTGATATGAATTGATTACATGTATACTGTCATTTTTTGATGCAATAACAAAGCGACCACTTTCCCATCCACACCGAGCCATGGCAACTGGAAATGGCATTATGAGAATGTTAACCAGAAGGAAAAACACATCCAGCCAACCTTGCCATCCCTGATTTCCCTGTTGATTAAGTTTGTTAATAAACGCAGGGGGAGGTATACTCAGAGGGGTTTACAACTAGTTTATTATTTCTGTCAACAGGTAGATGGGGCTATAACCAGGAGGGCATAGTTATAACGGGGTTGCTAAAACCATGATTTTATGGTGCATTTCATCCTTGGCCGCACCGAAAAGAACATGTTGAATTCAAGGTGGAACAATGACAACCATATCCGAAACTCTTACTCAGTTGATAACAACTATCTGTGACGCAATATTTGTAATGTCGCTTATTCTCATGCAGAAGAGTGTTCTATTCTAGGCACGTGAAAGAGAAAAGATGAATGAAGACCATAATGCTAGACTGTCCAGCACAATTGACAAGCTGTTGGGTGAGTCAAATGAAAGACTGCAAATTCATCTGAAGGAGAGAATGGCTGCACTAGACGAGAAGGTAGGACATTATTCTTTGCCTTGTGTTCCTCCTAAACTGAAAAGTTGTGATGTTCAACTTAACTGCAATGAATTCCAGCGTCCCCAGACCAAGGGAAGAACAGTCCAAGGAAAACAAGTTGTGTCAACATTCATTAAAGAATTACGAAACAGTTTGTTGTTAAGTTAGAAACTTAATAACCAAAATCAAAATCAAAGTGCAATCAACCTATCATTGGGCATGTATAACTACGTCCCTCACCCCTCAGAGAGAATTTGGAATTGTGAACCGAAGGTATGGGGCAAAGGACTATACTGACCAACTTTTCGGGACCACCCTTTGCTTGAAGTTGCGCTGTGGCGTTTTCGATTTTCCACATATTTGCCTGTAATTTTTCCCACAGTTTTCCCGCGAACTGAAAATTCCCGCGAAAAAAATTACAAACAAATTTATGGAAAAATTGGAAACACTACCGGGCAACGTCTAGCGAAGATTAGCCCCTAACAATTGGTCAGTATACTCCTTTGCCCCTGCAATTCAAAAATTTTTCAGAGCTGACGTTTTACGGATATTATTTGATATTGGAACCCCATGCAAATACTGTAAATTATTTACGCTTTGCCTATCCGTCAACATGGCGGCTTAAACCGTGATAGGGCCTATTTATCTAGTCTTGGTTTAAAATTTTTAAAACTACCTTGTAGTTTCATTTTAGTTTTCAATGATCGTTCCACATTATGTTAATGAATGTTGGACAGTGGCAGACAAAAGTAAACTGATTTAAAAAACCATAGACCAGAAAAAAATTGTCACAGTAGATAATTCTTTTTTTGGAACAATGCATTCATATGATGCTGTCATATAATGTGGCAGCATTGTGCTCTTGAAGTCACATTATAGTAGTTGTTATGAATGGTTTTCTTTCACAGACTGCATTGACTCAAGAACTGAACTCTGTGAAGTTGCAAATGGAAGACCTTCAAAGAGAAAAGGTAGGGGCACATTATATAGCTTGGTAGTCAATTCATGAATTGCTAGTTCGGTAAATCAGAAGATCACAAATGTAGTGGATGTTTACTTACACAAAAAAAACCCTACCTATCAGAATGCATGTCATAAGGAAAAAGTTGGCAGTGGAGTGACAAGCGTCATTTACTGCAAGTATCCCATTGACTGTGACCACTTTCAATTACAGCCGTTTTCAGTGTTACGTGCACAGCGACCACCTTTCGACGTCCGTCTTTCGACATGCTTGGTAACCAGGCTTAGTAACTTTTGGTCACTAAGCGTGTCGAAAGATGCTGTCGCAAGATGGACGTCGAAAGATGGTCGGTGTGCACGTGACGCTGAAAACGGCTGTAATTCACGTTATTTTGTGTGCACGCTATCCAATCTGAATCAGAGGCCAAGAAAAGGCGTCTTCAGCTTTTGATTGGTGAGGCAAGTCTACAAGCATAAATGAATGTCAATCAATTAAAAGTAGTCTTACTTTTGGAGTTCTTGCTGTATCCCACTTTAGAAAATTATCTTATGATCTTGGACCTAACTGCTTATTAAAGGATGTAGGTCACGCTGTTTTGGGTAATTTTGTTTCATTTTGTTGATTATGAGCTCTAAACGTCAAATTGGCAGAACAAGAGTCTTTCATTTGCAAAATCACGGCCGCATAACAACTGAGAATGATTTTCCAGCTGTGTAATGACATTTTGATACAAACTGATATAAATTTGAAAAAAGGTGGGCCGACGTTTTTCAAATTGTTCCAAATGCAATTCATTTTAATCCTCTCCAGTTTTGTCCATCGATAACCCTTCTCGGCTTTCCTGTGTTTTGTTTGAGTTGTTCTACAGTTTTTAGCCGTTATTGTGATATTTTAGTTAATTCTATGACCATTTGATCAGTGCTGAAATTGCCTAAAATTGCGTGACCAAGCCCCTTTCCCCACTCCCCTTCATCCGTTGCCTTCACTCGATCTCCATATTAATATTAGGTAATTTTTAAGAGTTCATCTTCTGTTTCATCTTCAAGGAAATACTTGCTGTGGAGCTTGGGAGGCTTAATGAAGAATCTGACAAACAGAAAGCTCAGGTACGGCATTTGTCATCGTTTTGCCTCCATGCAGAATTTGGTACCAATCTTTAAATTCGGTAAATTCTCATGCCCGGAACACAGTAGGCGATATTGTTTACATGAAAGTGTTACTAATATTTGCAGATATTTTGATGGAGCAAATGTGCAACATTTTCCTCATTAAAACAGTAGGGTAGTTCACGAGTGTAGAACAGTGACAAAATCCAAGTAAATCACTTGTGGAGGGCGGTGCATGGGTCTAACATGAACTCTGCAACTGAGAACTACGTTAGATATGAAAAAGGGTCGCCCCAAATTCTGTTCTCCTATAAATCCAGGCAAGAAGTACACCTTCTTTGCTTGTACGTTTTTTGTTTCCCCAATGTAGATAATGTGATGATACTCGAGAGATTTGATTTGTCTCGTTTGTTTAAACGAGTGTATGCATGAAAGAAATATCAATAATCTCTTGAGTGCGGTCACATGATCGTCATTAAGGTTACTCCAAACCTTGGCAGGCTACTTTTGCCGAAATTTCGTTTTTTCGACCAAATTAAAGTTAATTACTTAAACTTAAATTTTCCAAAAAATTAAGTTTACATCTTTAAATGCGCGCGAGTTATTGAGAAAAAGGTATTTTCGTAAAAAAGTTAATAAATTATCAAGGTGTCATAATCTCCGTAAGGCGTGAACTCCCCAGCGACCTTTTCGCGGCAAACTGCTTTGGTCGAGATTGCGTGCAAAGAAGTCACCGTCGAACCTGATAAAGTGTAGGAAATTGCGGTTGGGGATACTAATATTCTTGCACATC
Source organism: Astreopora myriophthalma (assembly GCA_014634185.1). Classification (NCBI taxonomy): domain Eukaryota; kingdom Metazoa; phylum Cnidaria; class Anthozoa; order Scleractinia; family Acroporidae; genus Astreopora; species Astreopora myriophthalma. The sequence continues at coordinate 2,036,738 of BLFK01000200.1, read as the reverse complement.
TTGTTTTAAAAAAACCAAAAATACGCTTACCATTTGAAGACAATGTTACTGAACACACAAAAAAAACTTACCCGATCGCGTTCATGTCGGCCACGAGCGCCAATCTATAATTCTGTATTGGCACTGACTCGTCGGTTTCTCTTTGTTTTGTTGAACGTTTTTTTCCCTTGGTTTTACCCATGGCTGGCTGCTGAAAACGTACTCGCAGAAGTTAACTGGGGAAAACGTGACTGAAAAACTATAACTTTCCCGCGAAGCGCCATTTTGCTTGCTGTGAACGTCAGGGGTTCTACTATGTTATTGGCTGGCGGCTCACAGTGTGAGCCCGGTGTTGACATAATTCTCCGAGAAGGCGTGACATGCTCCTAAATCTTTAGAAGGCGAAAACTCGCAATACGATTTCGGCAAAGTGCCTCCTCTTCAAATGAATTAATAGGGTATGTACAATTGACGGAATTCCGTGAAATTTGGCCCGAACGTTAACTGAACAACAAGGAACAAAAGGGTATCGGCATTTTTTTTTTAATCAAATACTTCCCTCCTGGCGGCTTCGGAACGGAACGCGTTTGCATATTCTTTTCTACTTGAACTTGACAGGTCGATTAAAAGGAAACCAATAGGAATACGGGGAAATGCTCACACCCTTTGAGAGATTGATGTTTTGTGATTAACACTGTGCAGCTACATTTCATCAGAGAATACGTTTGATACCCGATTAATTCGACGGAATGGCGCACTGTCATTTTACTGTTTACCGGCTTCCTTCGCCTTAGCAGAGGAAAAACCAAAATAGCTTATAATTTTATCGAATTCTGCATTAAATAAGCTTTTTATCGATATATAGACTGTGGCGCTTTCCTAAAAAACAACGCGCGTACGAATTTTTTTCGGGAAGGCACCCGCGAAGGTTTGGAGTAACCTTAAGAAAAACTAAAGCAAAAACGTGTATTTCAGGCTGTGAAGAGAAATTATGGTATCCAATTGTCACTGAACTGTTGGTTAACTTTTCAACAGGCTGGTTCTGATGGTGCTGTTAATGGTCCTGTTTCGACCATCAGGTGCGGTATAGTCTCAAATTATAACTTGTTTTTATATAGAAAATCTTAAGTGCCAAGAGTAATTTTGTGACTAATTTGGTTTCGGATTACTACACTCAAGAGGGTCTCCCAGTGGTTTGGGGGAACAAGGGAACATTTGTAATTTGGACGGGGGAACGGGGGAACGGGGGAACAGGGGAACAAAGACAAAATATCCCAGGGAACATAAACTATTTTAGGGTTATAAAAGCGGGGAACAAGTTCGGAATTCATTTTGGGAACAAGGGAACACAAACAGTTTTTTTTAAGGGAACAAGGGCACCCCATGGGAGGCCCTCACTTAACACTGTAGTTGGGCAAAAATCTCTCGTTATTTTCTCAACCAAACCGAGGGCAAAACCAAGTTTTAATGGAGTGTCATAAAACCAAAATCAAAGTAATTATTATTAATTATAATAATTATTAGATTATAATAATTATAATTATAATATAATGATAATTATTCGAGCGAATCACGTTCTGAAGGAAATACACCCTCCCGCCAACCACAAATCAAAGTAATACACGACTTTGTTGTACTAGCCAATCAGAACGCAAGGCAATTAAAGGCAACCGGCACCAAGCGCGGCAATAAGGGAGCTTACGAAACGAAGACGCCGGCAACGACGAGGACGCCACAAAGCAATAGGTTTAGTGAGCAAAAACAGTGGCTCAGCACGCTCTGCACGTGCGTTTTGCATTTTTGTACGTTTCTTTGCCGTCATCTCCTGAATAACGTGTAAAAACCAGGAAAAGCATTAGACTCTGAACAATAACATCAACAAAAGGTATTTCATTATAATTGAAGGTCTATTAGGCGGCCACCGTCGGGGAAAAGGCAAGTGGCCGTCTAACAGGACTTGGCCGCTTAATGGTTCGTGAAAAACTAGCAAACCTGTGTTAGAAGCATCGATGTATTTGAATTAAAACATACCGGTGGGTACTCACTAAGCCTTGCTCTTTCTTTCTTTGAAGAAATCTTTATTTATTGCAGTAGTGGAGCTGTCAAGCGGGAGACAAAGGGCCGTGCGGGGATACAAGATTCTCCAAGCAGAGTGTTCACCCTCAATGAACAGGAATGGCAGAAACTAGAGCAAGAAAGTGTACTGAAAAATGTTGCCATGGCATTTGACAACAACCGTCTATCAGACATTGAAAGTGATGCTGGTAGTGAAACTTCAGAAGACCGCGGTGTGGGAGGAGATGCGCAGACACTGGCGGCGTTATTACAACAACAGATAGACGTTATAAACAAAGAGCTCAAGTGAGTCACAGTCTTGTCTCTTTTTCTCTTTTTGCGTCCGTGTCGTTACCAGCAAGTGAACTCTTACCATGTATTTATACAATAAGCAGAATAGAAAGTCGACATCAAAACTTGAGCATATCTCTCCAACTAAAAGCTTGTCTCAACCAATTCTTCCCGTGTGATAACCAGTTTGTTGCCTTTGTGATTGGCAAAGGTAGCTTTAAATGCAAAAAGTAGTCTCAAAGGTGATCACGTGACCCGCAAGGTAAAACGGACAAAATTGAAGCGGATTGCAGTTAGCTAATTTTGAAAAAAAATTCAGCCCGCCATGTTGCAACATTGTTGGGAGTTGTTGATTTAGCAGATGTTGGATGGTGTTGGCAGTGGTGTGCAAACGTATGCAACAACTCCCAACATTGTTGGTCCAAGGATGTTGGATAGTGTTGGCAGTGGTGTGCAAACGGATGCAACAACTCCCAAGGATGTTGGGACTTGCATGTACATGCATTGCAATGATGTATAGTATTATGCTTAGTTATTGTCTTCCAATCTCCATAGAGACCATGTGTAATGCGCGTGCGTTGCCCCAACATTGTTGGGAGAGCCGTGCAAACGGATCCAACAAGGTTGCGCTACGCTTCGGCGATCTCGGAACAAAAGAAATGTTGGGAGTTGATGCATCAAAAGTTTGACGGGTTTCAACCTTCGCGCAACGACTCCCAATAACACGCAACAACATGCAACAGGGTGTGCAAACGGACGCAACATGTAACACCCAACATTACAGTGTTGGGAATTGTTGGCCAACAATGTTGCGTCCGTATGCGCGGAGCCTTACAGTTCGCCTGGATAATGGTCGTTTATCCACGGAATTATCTTGTTTGCCCCGCTTTGTCGTGTAACGATGGTCTTATCAATGAAGGAATTTCATATTACCATTTTCGACTTTCACACTCGTGGTTAAGTGAATATTCTCCCGAGTCACCCCAGAATACCGTTGTTCCAGCCTTGTGTCACAGATAACCAGTCTCGTGAGCTTGTCTTTGGTTTCCCCCTAAGTCACTAGCTTCAAACGTGATTGTGGCCCGTCATCAGATCATCCAGGTGATGTGTAAAGTCTTAGCCAATTTGGCTCAGGTGTGTAGGGTACAGGTACATTGTGATGACCTTCAGTTCAGGCTTTTACCGTTTTGTGGGAGTAAGTGAACCCAGTCAGGAGCTTCTGAAATCGAGCATCATTTTGAATGACTCCTGAATTTCTCTCATTAGCCAACTACAAGAAGAACACAAGACAACAGAGAAAAGAGCTCTTGTATTGGAAAAGTCTGTGACAAGAAGTCCCAGGCATCAGGAATTCTACTCTGAGTCGCAAGAGGTTTGTGTGTGCATGAGGGTCGGGGCAATAAGGCGGCGTTACATTTTTATTGGAACTTGTCTTGCAGTGCTGCTGCGGCAAAACTTGAACGTTGCGTGACAAGCTGCTCGACAGGTGTTTCACTGGGCAACGTTTCTGGCAACTTTTTTCTTAAAGAAGTATCATTTGACTGGCTGATGCCACAAAACGTTACGACAGGGACTACAAGATGTAACGCTGCACAACGTTTGAAAAAATTTGTGGCAGCGTTGCAAGAGGCATTGCTAAAGGTAGAACCGAATTGTACTTTTCACAGCGATTGCAGCAGCAGCAGCAACAACACGGAAAATGTACAAAATTGCGAGGCAAGTTGCGGAGAAACTTGCATTGTGTAACCCAGGCCGGCTTAACCAGAGCAATCCAGGGCACACTGAGAGGCGAGTGCTCTCAGCATGCATCGATATCGTGCAATTGCGCGCCTTGGTTTAATCAGAGTTCACTCAGTTTTGCTGCATTTGTTTGCAGGAGCTTGTTGCCTCCTCTACTTCATTTCCATTCCCTCCTTTGGATCCAATGGACACCACACCAATCTGGGTATGTACAAAAATTAACTGGAATGACCGCGTGACCTTGCGGTTGAGCGCAATCGTACCGTCATGAATTTAAGTCCAGTTCAAACATTGCTCTACTTAGGCTTCTTTGCGACTGCTCAGGTTTCCTACATGTGGGCGTGGACCGTCATCAATCCAAATAGAGCTGCATGAAATCGTTTCAACCCATATATTTTAGATACTTTATGAGCGCAAGTCCCGCTCAAAGATAGGTGTATTTTGAGACTTCTTTGCAACTGCTCAAACTGCTTTCTTTACGGCGACGATCATTCTAACATTGGAAAAAGAGTTGAAATGGTCGCAATCTGTCATTTTTAGGTAAAGTCTAGCAAGGAAGGGTTGCTCAATACCCTGGGTGATGCGCACACACCCCCCACGCCCAGTTCAACCGCCTCCGATTCAACAGAGAGCTCGAAACCAAGCCAGTCAGGTGTGAACAACAATTCAGTCCCTGAGGATACTGCAACTGGGGCACCCTCTACCAATGGCATGGTCAAAACCAGGTGGGAACGTTCGTTTATTTTTCTCATTGTTTCTTATTTACCCTCTTTCATTAAGTCACCCTTCTCGTGTACCCCTCATTCATTTAATATCGGGGAATAAAAGTGTACCCAGCGTGAAGAAATGCTCTTCTGTAGCCGGAAATCGTTCATGGAGTTCAAAAGTACACGCATCAGAACCCAGATTCTAATAATCGAAATCTGATTAACACGTACTGCGGGGGTTTCGTTGACTTTTGAAATAGCCGTCCTTGGTAGCGCATTGTAGGCGGCAGTTTGACAAGTGTACGATAGGATTTTTAGTGAAAATCAATACAAACTAGCCGGCGGTGACAGGCAAAATAGGCGGTAAGCGGAGGTATACCGCTGGTAACCGGCTTCTATTGAAATCCCTGTTACTTGCGATTTAAAAGATAACCGAGGGTCTAGGGTGCAGGTAAAAGAAGTGCAGCGGGGCCCAAAATGAAGATTTGAAGTTTACCAAGGGCGTTTAAGTTATTGCTTTAGGTAATAGCATTTCGTTTCTGTTCAGTTTTGTTATCAACCGTGAAAATGCAGAATACAATCTAAGTGTTTTATCAGCCAACTCAGTCATCTATGTGGGAAAGGAGATCATTGTTATTTTCGGTCTGTCAGGCAAACCTTTTCGTTTCTTTCAATAGCTTCCCAATAAGGTAATTTCGTCATTACGTTTCCACGTCTGTTTCCTTTAACCACTCATTCGCTGCTCATGCGTGAATGCACCTATGAATGAGTTAAAAGCAAGAGAAAACAAACAAACCATCTGGGTGGGCCGAATTCTTCGAAGCAA
>BLFK01000200.1:1982189-2016881 GCA_014634185.1 Astreopora myriophthalma | reverse complement strand
GGTGAATAGCATATTGTTGATTTACGACCCCGTACTCAACTATCGGATGAATGGTCACAAAAACGCAATTTTGTAAACTGCTCCCCACAGTTTAGCCGCTTCATCCGTTAGGATAGGAATATGGCCAGAAGTCCATAACCCAGAAGTCTCGATCAGGAATGGGACGCGGTCCATCAGTTTACGGTAATTATTAGGGAGCTTAAGCAACGACGACGTCGACGGCAGTGAGAACGCCACAGAACAATAGGCTTAATGAGCAAAAACAATGGCTCCGCACCCTCTGCACGTGCGTTTTACGTTTTGGTATATTTCTTTGCCGTTCTCGGCTAAACAACGACGCGAATATTACCAAATTTGAAGTTTTGTGTAGGACGTGAGTGCAAGACGATAAATTTTCCATTCTTTGTCTTAACTTTGACGGCGTTCATACCAATTCTGTTCCTGAACAGTTAGTAGTTGTTTTACACACAGAAAGAGTTGGAATAAGCACGAAGTGATTACAATGACGCCGATTTATGTTTTCCACATGACGTTTTCGTAGCCGTCGTCGTCGTCCTTGCTTAAGCTCCTTAAAAAAAAATGCAATCCCTCGTGTGGCTCTTGGTTGCGGACCAAATGAGACGCATTGTGGTTTTCAGGCCCAATGTGATATCCCATTATTCGGCGGGACTTCTATTCTAAATTTAGATAATGCCGTAAACCGATGGGCCGAGGCTAAATGAGACAGATCGAGACTTCTGCGTTATGGACTTCTGATATGGCCTGTTTCCTTTCTATCCTAAATCGATGGTATTTCTTAGCCTGAAACACCTTGCCGTAATTTGCACCTTTCTTTTTTTGAGACTGCAACTGCAATGTTGACTTAAGCTTTTCTCTCTTGCTTTTCCAGTACTTTTAAGGCTGGTTCACACGAGCAACGCAAACGCAAATGCAAGCGCAAGCGCAAGCAAACATACGTGTGAACTACCACAACGCAAACGCAAACGCAAGCGCCAACGCAAGAAATGGAAAATTTTTCATTTCCTTGCGCTTACATTTGCGCTTGCGTTTGCATTTCACACGTGTGAGCCGGGGCAACGCAAACGCAAACACAAGATGAACAACACTCGTTCCATGCCTCTGCGGTTTAAGTTCAAACCAAGATGGCGTCCTCATATGACGCCGCCATCCTGGGGTACTGAAATACGCGTACGTATCTCATTCCGCTTGCGTTTGCGTTCGACGGGCGAACGTATCTTGCGCTTGCGTTTGCGCTTGCGTTTGCGCTTGCGTTTGCGTTGCTCGTGTGAACCAGCCTTTATGCGTTGACTTTCCCTAAGGGCCGCGGGCTGCGGGTTGGATGTCGCGGGTCGTTTCAACCAAAACAGGTTTTGGTTGATTTTTTTATTATCTTCATTGATTACAAATCTACGCACATTAATGTCATACTAGCAATACTATTTACAAGCGCAAATTACATTCTTTAGTTACAACGCTTCTTTCCGTGTTGGTGCTATTGTTCATCAGGGATTGGGGGGGAGTGTAAACTAATACAAGATGAAAGCTTACGGTAAGGAAGAAAAAGAAATGAAGGAAAAGAAAATAGAAACTAGAGGCCTAAAGTTTACTTTGCTCGTGCAACATTGATTGGTAGTTCGGCTATGCGGAAACAAAACTGGTCTTCCCACCCACCAGTGCATAAATTGTAATATTTTGCAGCAAAAATAGAACAATCTGCAAAAACTTGGTGTCTGCTAACAGATCAGTGGACGCTACCCAGCGTTTTCAACCGTTAAAATCATGTTCGGAGCTGGTTGAAAAAGTTAACCAACTAAACCATCAAAAACGGTTGATCCCACGCAAAAACTACCTTCCGTATGACATATTCTTCTTATCCTAAACGTATTTACCACTTAATAAAGTCACGCCAAATTGTTTGCTTAAAGTTGAATCTTTGAGGAGCCCGTAGTTCGAATAAGCCGTAATGGATTCTCTATGGGCCTCGTTGCCATTCGTATTTATTACTGTTCTACTCAATTATCCTTTTGTAATTTTGTATAGTATGTATTTTCTTGATGTAATTTAGTATAAATGGCAAAATAATAAACTGAACTAAACTAAACTGAACTGGAAGTTACCAGACAGTTAGTGAGTTTTTCAGCCAAAAGTCCCGCATAAAAATGCCAGGAGGAAAGCGCGTGCCGTAGGACTTAGAGCGGAGGTAAGAAGCCAAAAGGGCTAGAAGGACAACAACGAGAAATAACGCAAATTAAATAGGTGACGTTTTAAAATTGCACGGATTCTCAGACGGTTGACTCGAAGGCAAGCGTTTCTTGTTTTGTTTCTGGTTGTGGTTACGGCTTCCAGGAATTAGCAAAAACTCTAATAAAGAAACAGCAATTTGACTGCTCTTGTTTGTCAATTGTCTTTGATATACCAATATACGATTTTGCTATCATAATAGTGAGAACTAGACTCCTTTCAGTCACAATCTAATTGCAGCTGTGCCAACATAGCAGGACAAATTGCTACAAAAATTGTAGCGGTAGCCACATGCACGCTCTGCGGGCGTATATTTTTATCGAAAATAGATCGTTTTCACATGACGTCGCAGCGGCCATACTGATGTACCTAAACAAAGAAACGGCGGCCATACGGATGTACCTAAACAAAGAAACGGCGGCCATATTGGTGTACCTAAACAAACTTCGGGGAATTGAACTTCATTTTCGGCCAAACATCTCATTTTCTTTCAGTAAATCAATATGGCCGCTGGTCACGTGAGCGAAAACGATCTATATCCCGGCTTATTATCGTATTTTGAATAATGTTTGTAACAGCTATAAGGTGTGCGATGAAAACTAAGAAACGGAGGAGGAAAAAAAATATTCTTTTGAAACCGAACTATGTTTCTTGTGTTAGGAAACCAATGACTGCTGGTCATTTGAGCGAACTCTCTTTTACGTCTCAAACGCAGCAATATGTTGAACTCGAAAAGTAAAACATTGCTTTTGACTGCAAAGGGTGTAAACCCGTTTATTGAATAAACAAATTTGCATATATTACATCAATAAACTTTTCGCAAAATAAAAACAAGGTAACGAGGAATTTCAATTCACCCCTAAAATTCCCTACAAGAATCAAGTTAGAGCGGTTTTCAAGTGAATCTTGAAAGTAAAGGGGTGATTGTTTTGTTTTTTTCTTTAGTGCTAGGCTTTGCAATTGGCCAAAAATTCACGCACGATCTTATCGCGTCCTTTTCAAACAAAAGCAAACTACCGCTCGCGTTTTCCCCCTATTATCACCGGCTACATGAGTTTATTTTGCGTTTTGCGTTATGATTGGTTCATTTTTATTGTCCGCGTTTGTTGTGATTGGCCACAGTAATTTACTAATAGCTGAAGTGTTTTTTCTCGAGACCCAACTGAAAGCCGCTCTTATACCGCACGTAAACGATTCGAAGGCCTTTTGGTGGCTACATTAGAGCTTCACTCCAAACCTTCTGTCTTGGTCAAATTATATGTACATATACTGCACACTAGAGCATCCCCGTCGTTTTGCAAAATATACATTAGAAACGTCTGCAGTATGCTCAAAAACATGTCCAACGTTAACGGATGTGCACGCCCGTCTTGACGAGTTGTGTCAGTTGGGAACAAATCCGCGCCTTAAGGTGAAAGATTCTGAAGACGAGGAAACGTCCTCGTTGCGGATTTATGGCAAACAAAAGAAAACAAAACGGGAAGAAGACAGTGTATCATTTAAGCGGATGGAAATGCCGGACAGCGTGAAAAGTAGAGTAGATAATACTACGTACTAGTCTGCGCTGAGATTGCGTGAGGTAGGATTTTACATCCATTTCCATAACAACCTGAACGCCATTGGATGATATTATTTACAATAAATTTGGATCTCCCCGAGAAAATTACAACAAGGTGTATTAACAAATATGCGATTGCTCCACCAATTTTCAAATATCATAGCCAACTGGCGCTCAATTATCACCGCTAAGAGCTAGCCAGGAGCTAGCCGATATCGACAATCCACAATCTCTGCCGGCTTCTGTTCGTCGTGCGTAGAGTAAATGCACTTCACGAGCGGTGATTCGTTAAATACAAAGAGTACGAATTGCCTGGATTGTGATTCGCAAGAGCAAGAATTATAATGACCCCATATCAATGTAATAATTATTTGAATACACGTAAGCTTTCACTGTTGTAAATAAACTTACGAGATCTTCTTTTACGATCTGTACAAGGATTACATTTGTCATTTGTCTTTCCTCTCAGGACGAAATTAAGAACCTGCCTCTCATCAACGTGATGTGTAAAATCTTTGACTATTCGGTTATAAGGCCAGTGGGCTATCTGACTTGTATTATATAACTATGAGGGTGGTAATTTTAAAACTTTTTCCGAGAATATCAACTGGTGATATTTTACATAACCTTATTAAATAGCCTTAATTCGTTTTACAACATATACTGTCCTCTTTAACATGCTTTACACGGCAATCAGGAATCACTGATTTACGAATTTTTGCTGCGTTCATATCCGGACACCACATGCTAGGCACCAAAAACCACAACTTTGTGAAGGAAATTCAGACCCCGTTTGATCCAACTGTTGCTGGTGAGATAGTAACATGTAACCGCTTTGTCACCTTTCGTTGGTTGTTTGCTATAGATATAACGCACTATCGAGCCTGCGTTTAAAGTCCGTTCTTGGAGTCTCAAGCAGAGATGACCGATTCTGAATGAAATGGAACGAAAAGTCGCAACACGCAGCCGTGACAGATTTGAAGTAGACTTCGATTCTTGCTCTCGAGGGAGGCACTCTTGAGTAAAGCGTGCATGTCATCCATAGGGTCACGTGTTCACACAGGCGTCTCGGCTTTCACCTTAATCTCTTCTGAACCAAAGGAATCGTATGTGCTGACCGCCATACACCCGGATGGACTGACAAGTGGTCCGTTTAAAACATCGTTGCCATCCGCCTGTCCCCTTCCGCACTCCCCGTTCTCTGCCATTTCCAGGGTTTGGTTCAACTCCTCACGTTTGTAGAAGTAGTTAAAATTAGACACAATGACCGGAACCGGAAGAGCGATGGTCAGCACTCCGGAGATAGCGCAGATTGAGCCCACGATTTTACCACCGAAGGTCAGTGGCGTCATATCACCATATCTTGGAAAACAAAAAAAGAAGAGAAGAAAAAAATAATAGTACCCATCTATTGCCATCTGTCATCGTGAATGCTTTCTTCAAAGCAATCATTCAAGTAGTACTGTTCCCTTCCGACTAGTCCCGCTACTCTTGTCCGCCAATGAAATTGAGTATCGCAAAACGTATTTGGAACTGAAGAAAAAGGCACGACAAATCAAAGAAAATAAAATTTCAAACGAGACACGTTAAGAAATGCTTCACTTTTTTCCAGATTGTTCTCTCTTATTCTGATTTCTGGCTCATCGACCTACTTTCATAATCTTTTAATTCAATAGCTCTTTCAATTATAGCGCTGTAAAGCTGGAAATATTGAGAAAATGCACAAGTAATAATTAGAGATACACAAGCACGGATAATGATCGATTTTGACTTGACTTGTTGACATAAAAGCAACCTTGACGTACACGTGACTCTGCCCCTACATAACAATAAAATAATCTTCGGAGTCCAATTGGCCATTATCACATCTCGATTTTGTCTGCCTGTAAAGATTAGGAAGCGTTCTCCTTCGTCAAGCGCTATCCCTGGTGTGTCGGCTGCTGTCGAGTAATATCTGCCGTCCTCAGCGTTCAATATATTGCTGGAACAATCGTTTCTTTGAGTTAACTACCACAGGCATATCATTCCCATCGTATATGCTTTTGAAGAAATCGTTCAGTATTCAAATGAAATAAAAAGAGTCACACTTATGAACATAGTGTGGGTTGTTTGTTTTCAGGCTTGCGGATTGAAGTAACTGCAAATGCGTATATACGAGAGGCTAGAGATAGCCTTTACTCGGGCCGATTAACATTACGCTTCACTGGTTTCCAAATTTGCAAGATTCGGCCTGGTATCCCGCTTTTACGTACGCCCAGGAGATTCGCGGCATGAGGACTAAAAAAAAAATCAAAACGAAAATAAAAGAAATCCGCAGCCTTTGTGACTCGTGGCAGTTGGCCGAGTTATCGAGATACCGGCAGAACGAGAGAGCGATTACGAGGTTCTATAAAGGAGGACAAAGACAGAACAAACAAATTCAACCGAGATACTTTATTTCGCCCATTTGTGGCGGCCTGTATCAGCTAAACTTTATAGTGAAAGCTAATGGTGTCTTCTAGTTTGAATTCTACTGATGTTAAAATACCAACCGCATGAATCGCATTAAATCGAGAGGCCGAAGCAGATTTTCCAGCTATTTTAAACTCTTTCATCACGGAAACTGGTGAGCACTTTTTCCTAGCTTTGTGAATTTACCAATATATTGCAAAATGGTATGATGAACAGACAGCTGAACAAATCAATGATGTCGAGTGAATGACTAGAAATAATGCTCGACAGGATCCTAGCTCAGTTTTCAAAGAACAAATCGAATATCTGGGTGTCATTCAGTATTAGTCGGTTCTTTTGACGTGCATAGAATCAAAAGAAATAATCATTGTTTCACCGCAGTGTTTACTTTCAGATATCGCTTGAATAGACACACTATGTTCAAGTTACAGGTAAAAACAAATATTTCAATTATTTCACTCTTATTTTTTGACACTTTTAAAGCTCGTTGTCGAGCCGTGAACAAAAGAGAGAAACTTAGAAATTATACAGTATTATGTAGAAAGAAGATTTTTTAGTCTACTGTCAGTCCACCCCAGTACAATAATATAATCTCCGTTCATGTTACGTTTCTCTTTACACCAAATCAGGACTGAAATATTTTTCGAATTCCAAACTAAAATGTGTTCGTCTCAGTTCTGTTGTACTGGTGACAGAGAGTGGCTCAATAATTAAAAAAAAAGATGAATAAGGGACCAAATAGATCAAAGACAAAAAAGAAAAGATAATATACTTGGCAAATAATTTTATGCAGGCAATCCTTGATATTAGCTGATTTTTAGCATGCATTTATTTATAATTTCCTATGTCGTGAAAACGAAATGGATATATTCCCATATATGCTTTGAACAAAGTAAGTTCTGTTTTTCTTCTTTTTTTTTAAGGAAGATTTTTTCACGCGCTAAGACACGGCGATTAACGTTCGTGTTATTTAGCATTTTTATGTCATATCTCTTGAAGAGCTCAAATGAAAGCATAAAACGGTCTGGCGTGATGAAAACAAATACGTAAACGGTCATGGACTTATCAGATTTCATCTACAACGGTGATAAAGATGAGGATAATGCATTTTTTATGTTGGGGGCATTTTCATATGCAATGAATTCAAATCCGTGTGGGCGACCTAATCAGGCTTGTGGGTGCATATTTTCAGCCCTACATTAATTAAAGCTAAAAGAAACTATAATTAATTAAATGTGTTTTAGTCTCGCAAAACCAGATACCATCTCTCCCACAATTACCCTGGTTTCGGATGTTTTTCTTGGTTATCTCTTTGGACGAAAATTTAGCCGTGATGGGGAGACAACGTACATCTCATAACGCATTACGGCTAAAATTCGACTACCCTGAGAGCAGAGGCCCTCCGACCTTCCCAGATAGGTCAGAAAAGGGATTTTTCTAGGAAGATCGATGGAGACTCTGCTCGCAGGGCAAAATTCGTCCGAAGAGACAAGAAAAACCTCTGGGATCAGTGTATCTCACAATACACATGTTTTGCCCTGTAAAATAATAATAATAAAAAAAGATAAAGTCTAAACATTTGAAAATTGCGAATTCTATACAACGACGAGCGACACGTTAACTGCACTGTACAAAGGCGCAACACCATGCGTCACTTTGTACATTGTAAAGTGGTTTACAGTGAGATTTGGTGATTAGCTCCCTACCCTCCTCTCCCCCCTTAAAGATATTGACAAGTTGACGTTTTAAGCTCTCTGGCCTTTTTTTAAATGCACCTTAGAAATGTAGGTCACAATTGTTCTCATTGATATCAGAGCATTTTGTCCACAGATTGAAAAGGCTTCACATCTTCTTGAATACACTCAATCAACAAATTCTAACGCTCAACACTTAAAGATTTTTAATGAAGGAAATTCTTGTCTTACCCGACAGTTGTCATGGTGACAACAGCCCACCAAAATGCATCCGGTATGCTGCTAAATTGACTTTTTTCGCTGTCTTGTTCTGCGTAGAAAACAGCGCTGGCGAACAAAACCACGCCAATCAAGAGGAAGAAAATGAGCATGGCTAACTCTCTTGAACTTGAACGCAATGTGTAACCCAGCACTTGTAAGCCTTTGGAGTGTCGCGAAAGTTTGAAGATGCGAAAAACTCGAACGAGACGGATAACACGAAGCACTGCAAGCGACGTGACGCGAACTTCGTTCATTGGTAGTGTAATGTAGTACGGTAGAATCGCCACTAAGTCAATGATGTTTAGAAACGTGCGAATAAAGACCAACTTTTGCGGCGCGGAGAGCAGTCGCACGATATATTCTAAAGTAAACCAAACGATGCACAAAATTTCGATTACAAACCAAACATCATGGTCCTTCCTTGAGACAGTTTTACCATCGAGCGAGGAGCCATTTCTGTAATTCTCGCAGCCAGGTCCGCTAGAATCTTGAACACACCTTATGCTTGGTAATGTCTCCAGGCAGAAAACGACAATGGATAATAAAATTACTGAGACGGACCACAAAGCTAATAACCTCGCTGGTAAGGAGCTATCAGGATATTCAAATAAGTCCCATATTCTTCTCTGAGTTGGGTTTGTTGGCAATATTGGTTTCTCGTCGGTTATATACCCCTCCTCTATCTCGAGTCTTTGAAGATGTTCTTTGCCAAGCTCAAAGAATTTCACTTCGTCGGCGAAAACGTAAAAGGGAACTCCACTTGGCCGCACAAGTTTGCCATTCGATTGGTAAAAAAACAAAATAGCCTCGAACGATGATCGATTTCTGTCAAAAAAGTACTCGTTGCTTTCAATGTCATAGTAGAAATCTCTCTTTGCCGCACAACCAAGAAGTGTTTCTGGGAATTGGCAAAGAGTTTTGTCGAAGGTTTCAAAGCGCAGTCCGCTTACGTTTATGATAATTCGCCGCCCCTTGCCACCGTTTTCAACCAGAGACGTTCGGTTTGGCGTCGAATTGATGGAATTGTGGCTTTCCATCGACGCCTCGTTGGTCGGTTGATCGGCCGTGTAGTGATTCAATCCACGCGGGCGCCTATCCATTTAAACCCAGCAAGAAAGCGAGCAATTGATGATGGCCTTTTAGCTTTCTGCTGGCTTCACAGAAAAGTGAAGAAGAAAAAATATATTCTTGAGCTGGAAATAGTATTGAATTTTAAACTTAGCGTCACTTACAAGAATTTCGATGTTTCGTTTCGAGTTTTGTTCGCACTGCCAAACAGAGCGACTCACATAAGCCTGACAGGTGGCGTGCTGAATACAGTTTTTATTGTTCAGGCTTGCGCTGTCATCTTAGAATTGTAAATTTACAGAAAAGCTACTGTACATAAATTATTTAAAAACATTAATTTATGCACAAGAAAGCGATTTTCTGGACACATTGTTAACTGGCATAAACTGAATTGAGAAAGGATGAGGCACACAAAATTAAAAATGGAAATGAAACTTATTTAGCGCACACAAATGCTAAAAGTCTTAAAATTAAAGTTACCCCCCCCCCTCCAAAAAAAAAACAAAAAAACAAAACAAAACAAAAAGGGTACGAATAGAAAGACAATTTTGAAACAGATTCACCAAATCTTTGAAGTAGTCAGGAGTGGTGCGCTTTAAAGAAGCATCAACCGAATACAAGTCATACAAGGGTCGAAAGCTAAAGAGCAACATGTTTTAGTTCTTGTTTGAAAAAGATTTTGCATAAGAAAGAGCGAAGGGGGAACGTAAGCTTGTGTCAAAGATTTGATCGTCGATACTAACTTACTGTGACCTCAATATAAAGTGGAAATGAAAATAGAACAGAAATTTAAGGTTTAAGAACAGTAAAACAAAACAAAAACAAAACAAAACCAACAAACAAAACAAAAAACAATTCAAGCTAAAGCACGCGCAAGAATATCGTTGTTTAGATCACATATGTTTTTCAACATTTGTATACGTTGCGTTGCAGGTGGACAGTATTAGAACTTTACTCATTTGTCAAAAGTCTTCTTTTTTTAATTTTCCCCTCATGGTTAGTCTCAAATGTTATTAACATGAAACATTTACGAGGTCACAAAATTTCAAAACATACAAAATAAAAACGATTATGAAAACCCCACCTTGCATTCTTTTTCAACATCCTAGAATGTTTCAACAGTGTTCTGAGTCAACTCGGAAAAGAGTTGACTTTTTATTTACACCGTTGGACAAAAATAAATACTCCACGGCAGTATCTCAACCTATTTATCTTTACCACGACTTTCTGTCATTCTCCTGAGAGATTTTAATGTTAAAAAGGTGAATGTTCCACGCAGGTACTGACACAGGATGAATTTTGCGGTTTAGTTCGAGTCCGCGAATTAATTATTGATTGCGACTCTAAAACCAATATTTGTTACATCACGTCGTAAGATTCTCGCCTAGACTAATTAGAAGTGGAAAATATTTCACATAATGGTTTCGCATTTCTACTAAAAATACAAGTTTGTCCTGTGCTACTCCGAGAAACGTTTCTCGGAAAGGCTTTTATGAATGAGAAAGGTGTAATGAACCTGTACATAGACTCCAACCAAGTGCTATTTTTAGCGACAATGGGTTAAGAAATTTCAGGACTCCTGCAAATCTCCATTAAAAACAACTTTGTGACAAGTCGGTAGTTGCAGTTTATCACTTAATTACACGTTGCCGCTAAAATTAGCAGTAGGTAGGGGCGAGTTTTGAACAGAGTTTTGACAGGTTTAAATTGTTTTTACATCGGGACATTGGTTAATTTGCCCAGCCTTTAAGAAGTTCCCTGGAGAGACGGGAAGAAGAGAGGCGCTGGAGACAAGCTTAGTACGCATGCTTGCAGAGCTGTCAGAAGTAGTGTTCAGGGTACACAGCCGTTTGAACTTATGACGAAAAGGCCTTTTTACAGAGTGGGAGAACAGTTAATGGAGAAGAGCAGTATCTTATTCATCTTGGCACAACGCCGGCGAAAGGAACTGCATTATATGCTTCTGACAAGCTTGAAGAGATATAAGGGAGATAACCGAGTACACCACAATTGGTTCGTTCGGGAAACGAATGCAACGCTGGGTAAAGCGTTTGAAACAAAGCCAAAGAGGCGACTGCTCTCGCAGGTATTCAATCCAGAATGCGCACTGCAACATCTGCGAAAATTCGTGTTAGGTGGCGCGTAATGCGATCAGAAGATTCGTTTACCGAATGAACCATTTGAGAGGCTCTCAGTTATCACGACGTTTACATTCGGCCAATGTTCTTTACCAACTTTCTTCGAAGTGGCGAATCACAAGCGAGTCGGAACAGTTTTCAGCTTTTCTTCACGGCCCAAACCCAAACCGAAAGAGAAGGACAGAATTTCTTAACACTGGACACTCACAGCAAAGCCGGGAGTGTCCGCATGGCAACTACCCAATGGTTTCACCAAAAAAATATAAAGAAAGAATTGAATAACAGTCAAAAAAGAGCCACTCGGTAAGCTTAGAGCGCGTTTCAATAGAAAAACCAAAACCAAAGTACAGAGCCAATCATTGAGCCATCCACGTTCTGAAGGAGATGCAGCCTTCAGCCAACCACAAAACAAAGCTTTCACTGGCCAATCAGAACGGCAAAGCACGGAAGTAAAGGCAGCCGGCGAAAAGCGCGGGAAAACGAGAGTGGCTAAGTCGCAGTTAGTTTTAGTTTTGCATGTGACAAGTTGAAAACTTCGCACAAGTTTAATCATTGAGCAAACAAGAGGAAAACAAAGCTAAAATCACTAAATCGACGGCGGTCAATTGAAAACTGCTCTAATCCGGCTTCCCGGCAATAAGATCATCTGTTTCACAGTTTATTGAATTCAGTCGTTGTTAAAAGTCACACAAGCGTCCAAAACGCTAAATCATCTTATTATAAAACGTTTCTAAATCGACTTTATCGAGAACAATTATAGTAAACTAAGTCTTTTCACTTGGTAAATTCAGACATACTGCTAGAGAACGAAAAATAACCAACTCAATACTAAATCACATTTTCTTTTATGAAGGGCGTCTGTAAGAATTAATTTTTCACTCTAAACCAGGAAGTATTAAAGTTTAATTTGAAAGAATTCGGCGTTGAACCCTAAGACTCTGCCTTCCTGTCTTTCCTCTCGTGAATAAGCAGCATCCCCTAAAAGAAAGACAAAGGAAGACAGTAAGACCCCTTGTCGCATCACGCATATAGAGCAACTGGACAATGATATTAACTTCACTCATTGGATTTCATGGAAATAATTTTCATGTTCGTGAAAGAAAACAGTGTTCAGGTTAACTCATTTCTTCGTTTTAAAGAACGCCAAGCACCCTAAACTCCAGCCGATGAATAAAATTTAAATATACTTCTTATCCTTCCTCGTGGTGTTATTCACATTTTTTATGGTTAAATCCCACGAAATTTTGGAGCAAATCGTCTGCATTGGAGCATAGAAGCTGAGCAAGACAAAAGTGGTAGCGTTAAAGCAGTTCAAAAGGGAAAATGCTTACTTTCGGTTGCCGTCTGTCGCTCAAAAACGCCTGTGCTTAAACTCGCTAATAACCGCGAGCACCGGAATTGTTAAAGTACATGCACGTTCGCCTTGAAACATTTGGCAAACTCCGCCACGCACAGTTCTCGGACATTGATTGGGTAACGGCACTGGAAGCCATAAAAACCCCAAAGGAAAACCAACCAACCAACCAACCAACAAACAAACAAACAACGTAACAAACGAAACGATACCCCCAATCCCCTCTCGGTATTCAACAACCTCGAACCCAGGCTCTCTCTTTTCCTCCCAGAAAGGACGCTGGTTGGAACTGTTCACATGACTGCCCTCGACAAACTGCTCCGTTGTCCGGGTAGGCTCAGTCATGTTTTGTTCATCTCATCAGAAACCGAACAGTGAATTTTCTAACGAGGCCGAACTGCGAATAATTTAAAGCCGTTTTCGCTTTATAAAAAAAATCGAAAGTTATTCGCTTCAGTTTATGTAGAATTCTCGGAATTTCAAGATATAAATAGCCGAACGTTATCTTTCATCGATCGCGGTCTTCACGCAGAAAACGAAAACACAGAGAACTTCAAGCTCTTACTTTCGCCAAGCACCATTTATTTACATTTGTTACTGTCTTTTTGTGGAAAGGACATGGCTTTCGATCAAAATCGGAAGTCTGAGGCATCTTTCCGCAACGTTTGGGGAGAAAACATGCAAAACAGGGGTCTCTTTCCCGACGAAAAGGGAGGAAAAGAGAGAGCCTGGGTTCGAGGTTGGGTATTCAACTGCATTCGTCACAAAGAACAATACCTCAGAAGGCACTGTGGAATTCAGGTACTTCTTTTCCCTCTTCGACAACAGTGATTGGTTGAAGCGGATTCGCAGCATTCATGAGGTAGTTCTGTCGAAGCAATATCGAAAGTTACACATTTAATTCGCTTTAACAGCTAAAACGAGTCACTTTACACGCGGTTAAAATTTTGTATTACGGTACCCAATAGACCTCTTTCATAATGGCGGCTAAACAAAATATCCTTTCGTTTTTATGCTAATAAGCCCTTCTCGCCTCGCTAGGATGTGCAAAATTCAAAAGAATTTTGTTCTAAAATGAGGCCAGTAGGTCTAATTTACATATATACAAAAGAATAACAAATTGCCCTTCATTTATGAAAGTGGTCTATGTGAGATCCTACAAAGCTAGCTGCAGAATACATATGCACTTTTCTACTATCTCAAGAGCTGTTTTCCAGGGAAAAAGATATTTCTGGCTTTCTTATTGGAGTGGGGTGGGGGGATCAAAACAAATAGGCCATTTCCGAATTGCTGTTTGCCTCTGTTTCAAAGCGAGTCTTGGTGCTAAACCATTCAAATGATAATGAGTTTGATTTGCATGAAAATACAAAACTCATTTGCATTTGAATGGTTGTGCACCAGGACTCGTTTTGGAACCGAGGCAAACAGCAATTCGGAAATGGTCTATTGAACCAAGAATTTAATAGTATAATATTCTGTATGGCAATTAGTCAACATTGAGTTACAACCCTGAAAGTCTTCGAAGGAGTTGAATCCTCTTAACATACACCCAACATAGCCGGCGGAGGCCAGGACAAAGTAATTGTATTCTCTTACCGAAACTTAAAATAATGTTATATGTTTGTACCCAGTTCAGTGTAGCCCAGGTTTACGGCAGAGTAGCCTTCTCAGTAAAAGTTTTCGAGAAGTAGATTCCTTGGTACCGGTCTTGTCGTTTTGCAAATTGAAAAAATGGGGCGTCTTTGTGTGGAAATTCGCAGCGCAACGGTTTTCATACCGGTAAGACTTGATAATTACATGACCTCCCTATACCCCAAGTCATGTACGGTTGAAGAGCAGCCTTTTTGTTTGGATAACGAAACGGAAAATAACATGCCCTGAACTGAGGAGGGGGCGTGATCCGGTGGTTTATATAGCACCGCATGCATTCGCACGCGAATGTTCCTGGTTCAAATCATGCTCTGACCACCCACGTACTGGATTCGTTGACGGTGGTCCCAAATTAGCTCGTGGAGAGCTATCGGGATGGTTGGGGAAGCAGGATGTCAGGTGTAAACAATAGAAAATTTGTCATCGATTTCCCATCGTCTCAAGTTCGGCAGGCGCATCCATGCATTCGTTCAATGGTCGTTAACATTCATACATTCGTACTCTTATTCGGCTACCAATCTTACTTCCTCCACGAGCTCACCACAGGATGCCTTTGATTGTAAATAGCAACCTGGTTGCTTCCTTTGGTTTCCAGTTGGATTTCTTATCTTAAACTCTGTTATGTTTATTTTAAGTTATTTCTTTCTATACACGGCCCCGCAAGTTAGTGAAGCTTTAAATGCCACCGTGTACAAACGTAGGTTCCTTACTCAGTTTACTTGTTGCTCCTTTCGGTCTGTCAAGCTGGATTCTGCTTTCAAACCGCGCCTGATGGTTGTTCGTTGTTTACATGACACCATCACGCGTTTTCGTACCAGAACGAAAATCTCGGTACGGTATTGAGATTTTCATTCTCGTACGAAAACGCGTGAGCACAGCTATTACTCGTACTAACAAGAGGTTCTGGGCTCCTGTCGTGAAAGCGAATAGGGAGCTACAACAGGGGACTGGGAAGAACTCGTACTGGGATATAAAATTCGCACCGGTTTTATGTAAACACCCCCCGAGGCACCGATAACTAATACATGACATACACCAAAGAAAACTCCTGCTTCTGGCACGCTTTACTTTATATGACTATTATACATCAGAAACCAAAAACCAAAACGATGTGTTTGAAAATTCAGTACTCCTTATGAGGGATTAGATTTGCCTATTCTGACAGCACGTGTACCAAATTAGCACGGCTGTGTAACTCCTTGTGGTGATAATTCAAAGGGAACAGACTGTAAACAAGTGTTGCTTCTAAAAATATCTAAAATCCGAAACTGTTCATCAGTAGGATGCCCAAAATGTGTGCAATACTACAAATGATTTCGGCTCCATTAAATCCTGTACCAATTGCAAAACATTTTAGGAGGAGCCACCCACAGTGTGAGCACAGTTACTGACAAGACATATTAGAGAGGAAAACAACGCAAAGTACGTTAAATAACGAACTAAGCACACACCTCAACTAAATGAGCAAAGCACGCGTACAACTAGAGGAAAATTGCGCGCGCGCACCTGCATAATGTAGAATGAAAGTGAAGAATGATCATCGCAGTTCATTTTCCAATTTAAGCAATTGGAAAGGAGAAGCCTGAAAAAATCAGGTCTTCAACGGGATTCGAACCCGTGACCTCCGCGATACCGGTGCGATGCTCTACCAATTGAGCTATGAAGCCACACATTGTCATGGTCTTGATTCTCGAATCCAGATAACACACTTCATTTGATGTTAAGGTCGTGTCCTTTAGTTCCAGTTCCGACGGGTAAATAGCGTTGGTGTAATTTCCAAAATTCTCACTAACAATGCTGAATAAATCGTCGATATAACGAAAGGTGTTGCTAAATTGGACGGCTTTGGTCATGTCATGTTTCATTGTTCTGAGCATGAAATCATACTCGAAAGTGTGAAGGAACAGCTGTTTCACAACATAAGCTGTATTTATCTTGAAGACGCATAATTCGTCATGTATCAGATGGTCTCAGACGAATAATTTGTCTCAGGAGCATTTTATTCGTCTGAGACGCATTATGCGTCAAAAGAAATACGGGCAATAAGCACGAAACCCATTCTTTTTCAAATATGAATATTCGTACATTTATCTGGACAGGTGATGCGTCTCAGGCGCATAGAATGCGTCGCAAACTAAATTATTCGTCTTGCAAGATAAATACGGCTACTTACATGAGCACGAGACAGCCCGTTCAGCTTCTCTCCTGGGCTAGCACCTTTACCAACCCAAACAAAACAGTGCCTTCCTGTATCCAAAATGAACACTGAAAAGGAATTCTCACGTCAATAGAAACGTAGACACTCTTACTCACGTAAAACGGTCACCCAGACAGCAGCCGCGCGTACGGCTGAAGTAATCCTTTTGCCAGATAAATTTGTTCAAGAGTGGAACTGGTCAGTAACTCAACTTATTATATGGCGGGCCCTCGGAGCGGGCAAGATGAGGCGAATTCTGTGCTCTGATTGGCTACCCGAGCGGGCAATATAGACCGATTTTGCCCGCCCGAGCTGCCCGTTTCCCGCGCAAGAATAAAACATTGCGTAAAGCGGACTTACGAAGTTCGTAACTTTCGACAATGTCGGCAATGGAGTTAAAAAAGGCGGCAGAAGACAATCAAGACAAAGAAAACATAGACGAGTTTCGGGAAATACAAAAATTAAAACAAAAAGTGATATGAAGGCATGGAACCGGTTTTGTGTTACGGAAAACGAGAAGTGAGAGGTATAGGCAAAATTTAATTACTTTAATTTAATTTAATACTTATATTGCGCAAATACATGTAATATATTATCAAATGCGCATTACATGAAATTAAATTATCGACATTAATGAGTTATCCAGAATAACTAAAAATATTATAAAAAACAATGGATCTATAAAAAAAAATAGAATATATACATAATAAAAAATAAATAAATAAAAACAGTCCTAATAAAAAGCTAATCTAAAAAAATGGGTCTTTAGTAAACCTTTAAACCTATTAAAATTAGACTCATTACGTATTTGTGATGGTAACCCGTTCCACATATAATAATTCCTTTATTGACCAAGCTTGTTCGGTCAAGATGGCTGGCTATTGGCCTCGTTTTTTTTTTTTTTTTTTTTTTTTTTTTTTTTTTTTTTTTTTTTTTTTTGCGTTTTTATGGACCTCAACTTCGTCTTGGTCCATAAAAACGCAAAAAAAATAACTTGGCCAATGTCCAGCCACCTTGACCTCACGCTTAGTCAATAACGCATATATATCTTTATATATCTTTATATATATAGTTTTTAATGGTGGAGATGAAATTATATGGTTTCTGGAGTTTCTTTCTTCTTTAATCCCAGGGGTTTCATTTTCACTCTACCCACGAGCTAGAGTCGTTGTAACTATACTGTACCTGGTTCATCTCCTTGGCTGTGCTTGTAAATAGCCAACAGGTCTGCCCCTAGCCAGTTGGGATTCTTAACCCTGTCTTTTTTATTTGTAGTATTGATTTCATTAGCCTTGAACTGAAGCCCTTCAAGGAAGTGGCCAATTAATCATCATCAGTGCTCCAAACATGCATTATCTCGGAAGTTTTTTTTTAAATACATGTACGTACAAACGTACCATCATTGCTGTCCAGTGCACTCTTTGTTACATCCTTTCCTCGAGCAACTTCTTCGAAGGTCATCTGAGCTGATGCATCCGACAACCTTTTATTGAAATAAGGCTGACGTACAATTCCACTACAGTGAGCTTAACTTGTAATAAGGGGATGGGGGACCATAGTGAGACGTTTTTCAAATTTTCGGGGAGGGAGCTGGGCGGAGGGGGGGCCTCCAGTTATTCTCCGCTTTTAACGCATTCCGTACTTCTAGCTTTGAACCACGACCGAGAGTTGACGTTTGTTTCAGAGTTAACGGCAAAGAGCATGCCCCCTTCCCACCCCCTCTCTTTTTATCACCCTACCCCACCCTCAGTGCTCGAGTTATTTTAGCCCTAATCCAATAATTTTATCTCTTGTCATTAAATGCGAAAAAACAAAGCAAACAGGCGAGTCGTTATGACAGTTACCTGAACAGGACCTTTTCAAACCGCGCACCAGCATCTGTCTGTAAAAAAGTAAACGATAAAAATGCATAGCGGGATAAGTCGCCCAAGAGTCTGACAAAAGTTTAATTTTATCCGGTGGATAAGTTGTTATCCAGCAGTTTCGAGGGGCGCGTTCCATTCGACCAAAATTTCCGGAAATTCCGGTAAGAAATCAAATGGAACAGAAAATTTCCGGAAACTCATTTCGAAAATTCTGGTCAAGCTCTCGAGGTTGTCCATTTTCCCGGAAATTTGGGAATTCCGGAAACTTTCTGTTCCATTTGGCGTTTCCACTCCGTTCGACTCGGTCTTAGTTCTCCCACGAGTAAGTGTTGCCTCGACAAAACTTGCAAGATGGCGGAGTTGCCAGACCTTTATCATTGTTCCGTGTGTTTCTTCACCTCAGACGATTTGGAGTTTTTTCTTCGACATTCATCTCCCAATGCTAAGTCAAATAGAAAGCTAAATTGACTTGACCCCTAAGAGTATGTGTAAATAAGCTTGCGAAATTTATGTTCCCGCCATTTGTGCGAACTGAATATGACAATAAACCTGCCGTTTCATACAGGTACTGCGGAGAACCTAGACTGAAGACAACTAATTCGTCATTGTCTTCCAGCATATCGTCGAGTAAAGGCCAATCATGAGTAGCTCAACAGCTAAGAAAAGTGACCCCAGGTCCGCCATTTTAAATCTTGGCGGGAATTTCGCCCGGGCGGGAATGGAACGAGATCCGTTCAGTCAGTTGGAGAATACCGTTCCATTCGACACGCAAAAATTTCGGAAATTCTTTCCGGAAATTTTGGTCGAATCAATAGAACGCACCCGAGATATCCGTATCATAACGTGCAACCACGAGTACATACACACAGTCGACACAGTTTACTGTTTTTGAAGTACGGAAATGCACAAAACTCTCGTCCAAAAAAAAAAGCCAGGACAGTGAATTTTCCACTGGATACGACAGTATTTGGCCTTGTTATATGGCTACAATAGTACGCGCGCTCTGATTGGCTGCTGAGCCGGCAACATTTTCTTGTAATGACCGGGCATTATGAGAATAAAGGTCATCCAAATGCTTCTGGGTATTTTCCAAGATGCCGGAAAGCTCGTTTCCAGGCCAAGATGGCGACCATGTCAAATTTCCCCACTGTGGGGATCACGTACGATCTAAATCCCTACCCTGGGGACACACGTACAATCAAAATCCCTACCCTGGGGACTGAGCTCACGATCCAATTCCCGTGATTAGCCCGATCCCTCCCCCCCGTGTCGTGCTTAGTGCTTAACATTGATAGGTGCATAATAAACAACTTAATAACCTCGTCCGTTCGGTCATTACAGGGAAATCTCAGACCGCGGCCTTCACGTATTGACATCAAGGCCTCGGTCCGAGATTTCCCTGTAATGACCGAACGGACGAGGTTAATAAGTGCTATATCGTGGCAAGCTTTGAGAAACAGTAGCCTGGACAACAAATACGGATTATAGGTAACACTGAACTTTGAAACGTAGTTTCAAAGCAAAAACAAAAACAAAATTCGGGTGCGAACGGGTGGTCTGTTCCTTCGACTGCAAAAGAAGGTTGGCCTCATGCTGACATTAATCGCCTGAAACGGTGGCTTCGAGTGAAACCCGAAACGAGTTAATACACCAAAAGCGCAAATGTTCCCAATCGGTTCACTTGCTCACAACGCTGCCCACATAGCAATGTTTTCAATTTAGGTGGCCTGAAACAGTTTTTCTCATCTTTCACGTAGTGTATTTGGGGAAAAACAATTGAAGTTGGACTCAGCCGATCATTATAGCATTTCCCCTGAAAAAATGGCAAGGAAATTTCACGCCATTTTCAACAGTTTGCGTGCGGTACTATTCCAATACCGCCATCGCGCCCGGACTTTAAGAGTCGTTAGCACTTTCCATCGTCATTTTCGTTTCGCCTTGCTGTCGCTCAAATATAATGAAGTCTCTTTGAAATATTTAAAACAACACAGTTTAAACGAACAAAGCGAAAAGGTAAGAAATACTCGAAACGATTTAATCATTTGAAGTCTGCATGGGCCTCTGCATTTTCTTTGGCATGGTATAAAATAGCCGTGCGAAGCCATCCGTTGGCATAAATCAGTATAAATTCTCTACCTTGTCTTTAGGCCGCTTGGTTCCAGGCTCTCCGTCATCGGGGAAAATCTCTAACAAATCTGGAGGTATCTCATTGGTCACAGCGTTATCTGTAAAATGGAGGTCCATCTCGTAACATTAATTCATACTCCTTGAAATGTAGGGTGCATTTCTGGGGACTATTCCGGAATAAGAATTGATGGAATGGCCGGTTTACGCGTTTTGGGGCGACTTATTCCGTTTCGGAATGAACGGAATAAACAGAATACGGTTTACTCGGAATACACAGAATATATAGATTCTTCATGGAAAGTGCTGACGTACGGTATTTACGCACAAGTTTGTTTTCACAAAACGAACGAGCGAGGCTCTGCAAGCGGGTGAGTTTTGTGAAAACAAACGAGTGCGTAAATGCCGTACCTCAGCACTTTCCATGAAGAAATCTGTATATTCTGTGTATTCCGAGTAAACCGTGCAAAAGCACTTTCTATGATGAAGTTTGTTTATTATATACATACTAGTTATGCAATGCTTTCGAGCGGTATACCGTGAAATATCCCACGAGTGACTTTTTTTCTTAGTATAGTATAGTATAGGAGTGACGATTTTTCTTAGTATACACACGAGCCTTTAGGCGAGTGTGTATACAAAGAAAAATCAAGTCACGAGTGGGATATTCACGGTATTCCACGAGAAAGCTTTGCATAACTAATTTATCCCATTCCACTCATTGAATTAGCACAAAGCCTCACTCTTCAACGCTTTAACAGCAAATAAATTAAGTTAAAAAATATTCAACAGAAGGGCAACGTTTCTTGAAAGTACATAATTTTGATTAAAAAAAATAAAAATATATGAATAGGTACTGCTCATTAAATGTATAAAAGCCTTTGAAGGCCGCGAGGAACGCCGGGATTTTTTCGTGGAATACTACCCGTTGCATACCGCAGAATATGCAACGGGTTTCTAGCTTTCTGATTGGCTGTATTCTCTATGGCATGGGATAAATACTGAGATTTACTCACAGTTTTCTCCCACAGTTTTCTTCATAAGGAAACCCGCTTTAAAAATTCTTATAGCTTGAGATTTGAGCATTTAGAAAAGTCAATTGACGACTGTATTATCGAGCAACAAAACAAAAGTACAGGAGCTAGGACGACGAAAGATGTGAAGCAACTCATTGAATTTCTGAGAGAAAAACACGAGCAAAGAAATCCTGAAGACATCGAAGCCAAAGAACAGAACGCATACCTTATGAAGAAAACTGTGAGTAAATTTCAGCATGTATATAATAAACGCGTTTTGGAGGGATTATTTTGGCGCCCAAATCGTGCGCGGCCGCCAAACGTCACTCTTAGTCGTATCCAGACTATTCCGAGTGTTACCTCTGCAAGAACCATTCCGTTTTCGGAATACGAGTTTTTTGGAAAACCTTATTCCTGTCATTCCATTAATCCCAAATCGGAATAGGAATAGACAAAATAGTCCAAAAAATGCACCCGTAGTTTTTTGTTTACTTACGACTTCAACCTCGTTCCCAGGCTCTCTCTTTTCCTTCCTTGTCGGGCCGCAAGAGGAGGGACCCTGGGAACGAGGTTGTTAAGATGTAACCAAATCTTGAAGTGTGATGGTCGACGGATCCAATGGACCATTTACAGTCGTGGGTGAGTTACTTGGCCTACGAATGGAATTGAGGCTGCCGGGAACCTTGTTTTGATACAGACCTCTTTGCTTTTCTTTATGTAAATACGGACCACAAGAAGTTAGCATTACAACAACACGTTTCCGCAAGATGAAAGCAATGAGGTCTGTATCAATACAAGGTCATTCACAGCCTCACTGCCATTCAAAGGCGAGGTCACTGAGCAAGCAACTGTAATATGACCTATCATTAGGCTTGAATTTATTTTTCACTTAATATCCCAGATTAGCCTGCATGGTTGTGCATTTCGTTAACAGGAACCCCCCTGACCACCCCTTACAATTATGACGAAAAAGAGAGACACCCTGACAGACTGTAAACCATATCTCCCAAATGATACAGTTATCACTCTAACAAGTTCGAAGAAATTCTTTAAGGTCCTGTTCTGTGGTTTGCATTTCTGCTGGTAAATCGTCATCTTTGTTTATGACATGTGTATGTACAAGATAAATCGTTTAAAATGGGGTCCAACAATTTATGTGCTAAGGTTTTATTTTAGTTTCTAAGACAGGGTGGTGGTAAATCTTGCAGTAGCTACAGATCTGGGATTTCCTTTGGCTAGTTTTTTGTAACAGTCTCTTTCATGAACAGACTGTTGAATGGCTGGGTTTTGAAAAATGTCATTGCATTGGTCGTACATATCTGTAAATGGACAGGGGAACAGGGAAACAGGGGAACAAAGACAAAATATCTCAGGGAACAAGGGAACATAAACCATTTTAGGGGTCAAAAAGCTGGGAACAAGTTGGGAATTAAGGAACACAAGCAAATTTTTAAAGGGAACAAGGACCCCCCACCCCCCCAGGAGGGGGTCATTTGATTTGCACTACAAATCCCCCTGCACTAAATGCTCTAGCACTTCTCAAACTCGTTAATAATTCATGACCAAACACACAAGAAACCAACTGTCAAGGAAGTTTGAATAAATTATGTGATCTTAGCATAAAATTTCAGCAACTTTAAACTCAAATTCCCCTTAAAATACTGATTCCTTTGAGAGGCAATATCTAACACTCAAAACAGTGTTTTGTCAGATATCCAAACACCTCAAATTCACTTTTAAAAAAACTCAGCCTTAAGCCCCTTGTCTTTCAACTTGCTTCTTGGTATTTGGATATCTGATGCAACACTTTTCCATGTTTAACATCTATAACCATTGACATACCCTGCGAGCAGAGGCCCTTCGATCTTCCTAGATAAGTCGGGAAGAGGAAGGGACCTCTGCCAGCCGCCTTGACTTTCTCTGATTTGCCGCTCATCCAACTATCTGGATGAGTCAGACCAGTTTTGAGTAGTCAAACCGGTTTTTCGTTGTTTGCGCATGATCACTCGCAAGTGATCAGTATTTTTGAATTTACGTCGGCATGGCAGTTATGACCTTTGCTCTCGTGATTGTTGTGAGTTCATGTGGGTATTTCCTCTGTCACGGCGAAAGCAGAAAGCTACGAAATTTGTTTTATACATAAACATACGGCATTTGAAAAGTCTAAACTATCTTGAGTGTGTGAGGAAATACTTTTTTTTTTTTCAGTTACAGCGTGTCTTTCAGAGAGATTTTCGCAAAAATGTCGAATGTTTATTTCAGTTTGGCGAATACTGGTCACGCTTGACTGACGCTCGGTTACCTTTGAATTTAACGCATGCTCAACAGGAAAAGTCGAGGCGGCTGGCAGAGGTCCCTTCCTCTTCCCGACTTATCTAGGAAGATCGAAGGGCCTCTGCTTGCAGGGTACCATTGACACTGATATCAAGTTCATTTATCATGATCATGATCATTTTCCCAGAGGTGTACTGATCTCATAGTTTGCAGAAATAAAAGGGTTCTTTTTTCTAAAACCTTTTGTTTACTATTCAACAAAAGATTTAAAAGACACACCAAAATGAAAAAAGTCATTTTATGCATGGCTGGTATCATGGAAATGAATGGCAAATGGTCAAAATAAAAAAAAAGTAAAAAAAAAGAGTACTGATTTCTAGGTCAATTGAAGGCCACATGCAAAATCTTACCCACTTTGAAGCAACTTCATTTTTTTTCAAGAAATATTAGGGACATGAAGGATCTTCATTAAATGTCCACAGCCTTCAACTCTTCATAGCAACAATGTGGTACACGTAATTATGTACATCAACCTTTAATATTAACTTAGTAACAAAAATGAAATTTACCCACAACTTCCACAGTTGGTTTGCCACCTCGCTCAGACTACAAGAAAACAAACCACAGTAATGAATTTAAAAAAAAAATCTCTTTTCATAATAATATAATGTAATAGTTTATTTACAGTATCTCCTGTGGTAAAAACTGGCTCTTCCCCTGTGAAGTACTATTAACTACTAATATAGCTACAATATATACATACTTACTCATTATTAACCATAAAGTGATAAAGTAAGTTCAATAGACCATTTTACAGTTAAATCTTACCATATCTGCTAATGAAAACCAGTTTTTATTTTGATCTGAGTTGAGTGATCCAAGTTGATCCAGTCCGACTTTTGTACCTGCCCTTTGTAAAATGGCCATACAATGATCCCCTTAACTACATATTAGAGTCACACTAAAGATATGATCAGTACTGACCCTCAATTGATTGACGTACGTCCCTGCTGCGAACCTCTCATCCTTGTTGCTTTGGTCACCATTCCACTTTACAGGGAAAAAAATCTCAGTTTCAGTCACGATAACACATAAGGATCATGTCAGAAATTCCGAATGTGATTAGTGCAATCATCTATCTTTACAATAGGTCATTCCAAAGTTCAAATGGAGACTGGAAACAAGTTTCTCAATATTGATTGTTTATTAAAATATTACTGAGGCCCATCACAAGAGAGACCAAATCATTATCAAAATTAGTTTTTTTTTTTTTTACCAAGTTTGAGGTTGCGATGTCAGATAATTGCAACCATCTTCAAGGATTTTAAAAAATCTGAAAAATTAGAGACAATAAATTGGACTTGGGGATGCCCATTTCAAATTAGAGATGGTAAATTGGACTTGGGGGGTGCCCATTTCAAATTAGAGACATTTCTATGGAATTGGAGCGATTTTTGACAGCTCACAGTGCTCTTGCTATGCAGCAGAACCTGTCCAAACTTGATTAATCCTTAAATCAGTAACTTTTCAGCAATCTTTCTTTACCCCTTAAGCTTGGGTTAAATCTTTACTATGTTGTAATTTGAACAATATGCAAAGTGAATTGTAGAAATGATCCTCACACTTCCTGGACAATTTAAGCAATTGTCTCATATGTGCACTTGAAAAATTCAAGTGACTTCAGCAGGAATTGAACTCACGACCTCTGCAATTCCTACAATTCATTTCTAAACCGCACTTCACAATCATTTCTTTCATTCCTCATTCCTTTCACGGGAAAACACGCATGAGCCCAACAAATCGACCTGCTCTCAACTGTGTGGCTTCATAACTCAGTTGGTAAGAGCACTGCACCGGCATCGCAGAGTTTCAAATCCCATTGAAGTCACTTGAATTTTCAAAAGCACATACGAGACAATTGCTTAAATTGTCCAGGAAGTGTAAGGATCATTCATTCCTACAATTTATTTCTAAACTGCACTTCACAATCATTTCTTTCAAAATTATATGCAAAGTAGTGCCCAGTCAACCCTTAATTTTTGCATGAGCAGAGGAGTCCAAGCTAAGGTTCCGCGACAGCTATGACCATACATGGTTGGCCTCAAATTTGCAGCTGGGATCTAATGGACATGCGTAACTCTGAAAATTAGACGGGGCAAGGCGGAACCTGCAGAAAAAAAGTGGAGTGACCCTGGAGGTGAATGGAATGACAATGCGAATTGTGTTTCGGTGGTGTAAGGGACATCCCCAATGTGGATACGTAATCAACAAGGAAAGTAATCAACACATTCCGAAACTATCGGACAATGCAGCGAGGAATTCTACGAATTGAACCTGTGAACAGAGACACGCTAAACAGCTGAAGGAACACTGGCAAAATTTGCTGACGTAGCAAAAAACTTAAGACTCACGCTTAACTTATTAACCAAGTGGACACTTGGTAGCAAAGGAACAGAGATAAATATGACAGGAAGCACAGGTAATTTTGATTCACTTACGATTTGTCATTTCAGTATTTTCTAGAAATTATTGCTGTTCATCTTTTGCTGATTTGCGTCAGTCCTTTAATTTTCATGATGTTTTGGACCATGTTTATGCTATATCACAAATAACAGTGGATTCTAATTAAGTTTAGATTATTAAAGACAAGGCTTATGTGGACTTGGTAATTTCCTTCGCTGGTTTTTCAGGCTTTCAGTACAGCAGTTGAGTGAAAGTTACTGTCAATGATTTTTTGACTGAATTAATTCATAGTCTGAGGGAGAAGAGTGAAAGAAGGAAATTTCCTCTGTTCTTTCTTTTACACCTCGTAATGCACTGCACAGTACTCGCCATTCTTAACTCAACTATCTTAAGGCAACAACGCCCAAGCATAATTATGTTCCCACAGCATCTTGTTTAACTTCAAAATGGCCTTTAGTGGCCATGAGGATGCTACGTGCCCAGTGTGTAGCCATACTCCAAGCCTATTAGAGCTGCTCATAAGGGCACATGATCATTTACTGTTCCTAGCATGAATGAACACTTAATCTGTAATTGCGGTTCTGGTTCAACCCAAGAAGTATGGCACAATGCTATGGATGCAAACTCCCCATTTCCAGTACGTGGCTAAATTTCAGGAAGCCTTCTTGCACTGCCACAGTTGAACTACAAGCAAACTATCAACATCACTCATTTCCAACCTTATAATTATAATATTAATAGTCCAAACAGTATTTCATAATTTGTCTATGAAGTAATAGTACCACTTAATTCAAAACTAAAAAGTTTTACATGTACCTGATAAATGTGGAGACCAAGGTCAATGAGGAAAACATCTTCATCATTTAAGTAATCCTTCTTGAACTTCACTTCTCTGACTTGTACTTTCTTCTGTAGAAAACATTAGTAAGGTACCGGTGTTTAGAATTATTAACTTGCTATATTCTCTAATGTGACCATGAGAATGCCGTGCTTATGACAACTCATCTACTACAACATTCTTATCATATTAATAATTATTAATTATTGACCCTAAATTCCAGAGAAAACAATTCAATTAATTTTGTCAAAAGCCAAAGAGCATAGATAAAGAGTGATTCAGGGAAATATTTT
This sequence comes from Astreopora myriophthalma, assembly GCA_014634185.1. NCBI lineage: Eukaryota > Metazoa > Cnidaria > Anthozoa > Scleractinia > Acroporidae > Astreopora > Astreopora myriophthalma. The sequence goes on along the minus strand of BLFK01000200.1, from coordinate 1,989,396 downwards.
CTTGATAACTTTCATCTACAGGTATTTAAGAGCCCTCACCATTGGCTTTAATGACTGTTGGAAGACCTTAGACAACAACGGCCAGAACCAGATTCAGTGAACAGTGGTCTTCACAAAAACATGCGTTTGTTGGATGTGTTCATTCTTGCAGGCTCTGAAAACATGGTTCTGCTTGTTGTTTTCTAAGCATTTCCCTGTCCATTTCTGACATAGACAGCTTGATAGCTCAGTTGGTTCAACTAAGAAAGTTGTTAATAAACACCAAGGACATGGGTTCAAATCCTGTTGAAGCCCTTTTTTTGCCTTTCTTTTATTGCAATCACATAAATTGCAAATGTAACTATGACATTCACTTCTTTACTAACATTTATATAATTTGCTGGTACGTACATTGTGGGTTTCGATAACAAAAGATTCCTTTGGTCATTTTCATACAGCACAATTGGAGGATGAACATTACTGTACTATCAATGGATTTCAATCAGCACAGAAAATGTTCCTCAGCAAAACCAAGTATTGTAATAAAAAAATACATGTTTACCCTATCACCAAACACATGAAGAAGACGTGCACTGTACTTCTTAGGCTCCACTCTGCGAAAACCTGACTCCGCTCTAAAGAATGAATTATCCAGGTTAATATGGTGTCTGCATGGCATAATAATTACAAGGAAATTTTTGTGGGCTCAAGAGCAGATGTATCAAAACAGAGCTAATGTTTGCACATGTACCACAACTCAGTCTACAGTCAAGTTTGAAATTCAACCTTGACTGTAGACTGAGCTGTTCTTTAGAAACACTTAGTTGCTAGCATTTAAATTGGAAGGTGTTCATGAATCACATTGATACCTACAACAATATTAAGGAGCTTAAAATGTCAGAATGTTCAATAACATATGACTGACTCAATTTCTAAAGCCAATAATGTATGTTCTTTGTCTTGAAATTCCACTGCAAGTAATATTCTGTTTCACTTAGGAAATAGGTAAAGAAATCCTTGGAAGTCTGCAAAAAAAAAAATGCTTCCCATGGGAAGACATGAAGTCTAGCAGAAAGGTGCCAAAAGTCACTCACCCTCCTTTCCACTGTGTTATATGCTTGAAATAGGACTTAAAGCGTTCTGACTCATTATCCATCACTTCTCGATGCTGAACTGGTTTATCATCCAGCTTTCAGGTACAATAAAATAAAATAAAATAAAATAGAAAAACCAGCTATTTAGGATTGAAAATAGTTCAAGTAAATGGTTTGCAAAGAAACTGCAGCTGCACTTGACTTCAACATAACAGTCCCTCTCTCTAACAAGCCCATCCCTCATTTTTGAAGACAAAGCTTTCTCAACTTGTCTGGAAAATGTAACTATTTAATGGTCCACCACTAATTACTTCAAAATCCTGTGAGAGCTGAATCGAAGAAAAGCTGACACCATACAGCCCTCGGAGGTCTACATAAGCAGTCAGTTTTGAAAACAAGTAATGGCAGACCATTGAATAAAAAAAATGCACTGAAAGTTAAGGTTTCTGCTCAAAATCAAACATTAAAATTTCGCCTGAGTCAGGTGTTAAGCAAACACACTTTCAAATTTCAATATTGAAAACAAAAGTGATTCTCTTTTTTTAATTATGGTATATCACTTTTAAGATGAAATTACTTTTTATTTCTTATGTATTTTCAAAAGGATGTTTATGAAAAAATTTTGAAGGTTTCATTTCAAAGTTCCAACGAGGAATTTGAAGAATCTTTTCAGTATCAGAGATACTGGTCACACGTAATGTGGCTGGACTGTGATCTAGTGTTTTGACTTGCCAACTATTACATGTAGATTTGAAATTGGAAGACAGGGGTCAAATGAACCTTGTTGCTTAATCGGTGCAACCAATGTTGGAGCTGAATTCTTGATTTCTGTGAGTAAAATTAATCCTGAACTGGAATGGGAATGGACAGAATAGTCCAAAAAAAATGCACCCTAAGTGATTCCCAACTAGGTTTTACTAGCCAATCGGAATGTAAAGCAACTACATGCAGCCAACACCAAGTGAGGGAAAATGAGAGTAACGAAGTTGCAATATTTGGTTTTGGTTTTGTATGTGATTGATGAAAAGTTATTTGCACAAGTTTTTTTGAATCCAGTCATATATTGATCAGCAAACCCAAACCAAAGCAATTTATTGCATAATAAATTCTGACAGTCAATTGAAAACTGCTTGACAGCTAGAACTTGATAATTACAGAGGGTAAAAAAAAGCAAAGAGGGTGCCAACAGGGAAGAACTAATTCCTTCATGTCTCGTGCCTATGAACCTAGAGATTATATAAACTACATAAATTTCACCTGCGTGCATAATGTTGAAATATATTTTTACCCACTTACAAACCACTGCAGTCTATACTGTTAATATGCTTGCAACAAAACTCAAGTATGAGCTTGGACAAGCCCTTAAGGCTTGAAATACTCACAAAAGTATCCAGTTCAACTGTCTTGTAAGCAGCAGTACCATACTCATCTTGCGTGGAGTACTTGCCAATCCAAAAGTGAATATCATAATCAAGCTCCTAAGACAAAAAAAAGAGAATGTTCTCACATCTGTAAAACAGTTAGAGGGGCACTGACATATCAAAATTTGACTACATTATGACAGGGTTTCTCCTCTTCAGGAGGTGATTTACGGCCTTTTGCAGCTGGAGAAAATCTGGGCACACAGCACCCATTTAAGCACCAAAGGTGCAAATTTCTAGGGGGGTCTGGGGGCACCCAAAATTCTTAACTGCATGACTTTGTTTAGTTGCTGGTGACTGAGCTCTTCACAGCCGGAGAAAGTTGCCAGTCGCCAGCTGAAAAGGAAAACCCTGTATGATTACTAAAGTACTTAACTGCCACAGGGGCATTGATGCAACACGTGCTGTTAACTTCATACCTCACTCTTAGGGTCCTTCTTGTAAGTGTGCAGAATAATGTACGAGTCTCCCTCATAAAAGGAGCCATAGTCTTCCACAGGCCAGTCCGTTACCTGCATATACAAACCACATCAACTGGTATCAAGCAAAAAGGCACAGATTTATCCATATTCTGTCATACTTTTATAATGGCAAAATGATAATTCATATCTATGCACAGCAAAATACAAATGGTTGTATGCACTTCCCAGAAGTCTGAAAGTTAATAATTAAAAGCATAGCCTGCAAGCAGGTTATCTCTTTGCAAGAAAGAGGCAGGCATGAAAGAGGGGGCACAGGGATGAGAGCTAGGGTAGAATGAGCTCAAGAGCCTTCACACGTATCCCTCAGAATTTTGAAATTTCAGATGCAAAATACTGATTTATTTGTCACTTGAGAATGGAGTTATGATGACTTCGAAACGTCGTGAAAGTAAAAATCTAGTCAGTTTCATATGTCTTTCTTTCTTAGTTATCAGTTTTTCTAAACAACTGCTTATCAAATACTGATTGGCTGAAAATTAATCATCCCAGTGATCAGCTTCCAGGTTAAGAATGGCACACTGCAGAGAAATTGCAGAATTTTACATTGACTATAAAGGCTGAGCAATGTGAAGCAGTGGCTAGAAGTGCTGAGCAGCTAGAAGTGCTAGAAGCATGTGAAGTAGTTGTTGCACTTTTCTGGCAATTAGGCTTCCATCCATTAGATTTTGTTTGAGGAGTTTCTGCCTCAAGAATCAGAAAACTACTGGCACAGAATACATGGCTTATTAGAGGGATTTGCTGGTTTAGCTGGTAGCATAATTGCATTTGTAGCATAAATGCCAAACATCAGGCTGAAATTTGCTATTGACCAAAAAACTAAAATCAATTTAATTTATTTAATTTCTGCGCATCTCTTTCCTCTTAGCCATAGCTATCAAGCAAGCACTGAAAAGAGAGAAGCTACAATTTTCATGGTTTTATGACAAGCAGCTGAGCTTGCAATTAGCTGTTGGCCATAACCACAATGCTAAAATATATGACTCTAATTTCGTATCGATATTTACTTCCGGTGGGTGCCCATTGGCCATTTTTTTTCTCTTAGTGTCACATCAGGAGGCAAAAATTAGAAATGCCATCTTAGTGATGCATGCAGGCTCTTCTCCCTGTCTTCCTTGCTTGCCCTGCAAAATCTCTTCCCTGCCCAGTAAAGATCCTGCTCACAGGCAATTAGAAGCAGCCATTAAAAGTCATGCCTTAAGCTCAGATGTGAACCTTTTTAATTGTCCCAAGATGTTATGCCAACTGGCAGTTTACTGTTCATTCCACAGCTTTGGAGCAAGCACAGCACAATCCTGATCTATTAGCTACACTTTTTTTAAATTTTAATTTAAATCAATATTTATACAGGAGCATCTAGTTTAGCATAGCTAGCTGAAATAGAGCCCTGATATATAACATAACTAACTCAGACAATTTACAAAAAACATATACAGATTGGACTGAGAGTAGGTACATAAAAAATACACAAATTACTTCCCCTTGTTATCCCAGCACCCCCCACCCCCACCCCTAAATGTAATCATTTCTCAAGATGGCATTTAAGATTGACCTTAAATTCATTAAGGTTCTCTATTTGCCTTGTGTATTGTGCAGGGCATTATATGCCCGAACACCACTAATTCTGAAACTTCTCTGATACTTAATTAGTAGTACACGCAAGCTTGAGGGCGTAGCAAATCACGGCCTCTGAGGTTATAGTTGTGAATTTGATGTAAATGCCTAAATTCAGATAAAGGTATGATAGTGCCAATCCATGGATACATTTATGGATACATGAATTGCTCATGGGCACGTAGGCCCAACCACGATGATGAAGTCACCCAATAATTCATATCCTAATAATGATAATAATAATCAATACTGGTATAGTTGTGCCCAACATCGCAGCCATACTCCACCTAGTTTACAGCGTACATCTTTGATGTTGGACATCCATGTTATGATCAATTGACACCTTGCAAAACAAGGTATCAGCTGACCAGTGTCACGTGACGATATCGCAGGCTCAAGTTTAGAGCTCATCGAGATAAGCTTCTTTTTAAGTTGACCACTGACCAGGTACTGTTTTTCAAATGGATCACAGGCTCAAGCCAGGTTAACTTATTCAGGACACGCTTTCTGCAGCTCAACGCGGCTACATGGCCATCGTCAACTAAAGCTCTTTACAGTCGACGCCCTTTTTTGTGTTTGGCTGGAAGATGGTTTGCAATATATTTTCCTGCAGTTTTCGCCAGTTTTAATCCAAAGCAGGTTTGACATACATAGCTGTGGTCAGGACCACACTGGTGGCTATGCAGTTATTTGAGTCAAGGACCGGAGGGATCGGTAAAGTTAAAGCTGAGTGTTTATTTTTAATTTGTGTAGAGTTGCTTTTATTATTATTATTATTATTATTATTATTACTATGTAGGAAAATGCTTGACTGTGATGGTATTTGGTAACCTACTCAGTATGGCAGTTACACTCTTCTTGTAATCAAACTTGTAAACTTCCTATGTTAGGGGACATTTATTATTTTCCATCTCTTCTTGTTTTAACTCGTTTTAGATTGTTTTGTTTGGTTTTCTTCATTTTATTGCTTTTGTCAAGGCTAACCAACAACAACAACAAAATTCAAAATTGTTTTATCCTGTAAATTCATTGTTTAAGTAATGCCAGTAAGAATAAACAACCCGGGTGCTCGGCTTTTAGGCTTGCCTAAATCTATGTATTACATATTAAAAAATTTACATAAAAAGGAAAAAAAAACTTCTTACAGTGGAATAAGGAGGAGAAAGAAAAAAAAAAGAAAGGTATTTGTACCCAAAGGGACATTAGCATGAACGAGACCAAAGGACCCATGCAAGGTACCACCCTTACAGATTATGAAAAGGAAAAAATAAAAGTATAAATTACACAATCATATCAGCATATATGAAATTATATCAAAAGAAATATTAAATGTGTGCTTATATTTAACGATCTTGCAAGTGACCAAGTGCACGGGTGTTCCACGTCAAATGTTGTTTGCAAAAGGCTTGTCAGAGTTTGTTTCAAAAAGTTTTTAAAGGCGTCGGTACTAGAGAGGCTGCTTTTACATGTAGGTGCAAGATTACAAGTAAAGTTCCATAATTTGACAATCCTATTAAAATAAGAGGCCTGAAATGTGGAAGTTTTGCAAGAAGAAATTTTTAAGTTGAAGGAAGTGTTTTGCCTAGTATGGCTGAGTAACAAAAGAAACAAAGCTATGTATGCTTAGGTCTGTTTGCCCATACAAGCATTTGTACAAAAATGTTAAGTCCTTAAACTCTCTGTCATAAACTAGTGGCAACATGTCCAGTCTAATAAGTCTTTCCTTGTAAGACATTTCTCAGATATGAGACCACAGTATTCAGCCCTTCTCTGCACGTGCTCTATCTTGCCTTGTAGGTAGCTGTGACTCGGGGACCACACTTGCATTCCAAAGCAGAGTTGCAATTTAACAAGGGACAGATATAATGTCCATCTGACTGCCACGTTTGTTAATACAGTCAAACCTCCCTTTGCGACCACCTCTCGTAAGCGACCACCTCTCATAAGCGACCAGTTTTCCAAAATACAAAAAGGTTTCAAGTTAAATTACTATAGATGGAACCTCTCGTAGGCGACCACCTCTCGTAAGCGACCACTTTTAGAGATGATTTCTTAAATTTTCAATTGTTTTTTACCTCCCGTAGGCAACCACTTGACACACAATCTGCTGAATCTCTCACGGACGGAAATTGAAAAATGTGTCATTGCAACATATTGGTTACATCAGGACAACGGAAGCTGTAAATACACAGTCGGCGCTACTGGAAGAGTGTCTCTCAGCATTGAAACAATTGATAAAATACACATGCACTTTAATGTACACTGAAATTAATACACTTATCAGGTTGAACCCCTTAATCGTAGGAAAAAACTCTCTTATCTTGTAAACAGCATGCAAGTACATGCATGACTCTATCAACCTTACCCATAAAAAACAAACAAGCAAACAAACGTGGAAGGTTGTCTTTTTTACGCTTGAATTGTAACATTGCAAAAATGCTGTTCATTGTTTGCTCCCAAATCAGTCTTAATATACTTGTAGCTAAGAAAAGTTATTACTATGGGTTTCCATACACACTGGCAAAAGGGTTAGGTCTCCGCAATTACCATATTTAAATTACCAAAAATTTAGACCCCCTGTGGTCTGACCTCTGGTAAGCGACCACCTCCCGTGAGTGAC
>BLFK01000200.1:1977166-1982179 GCA_014634185.1 Astreopora myriophthalma | reverse complement strand
TCGAATGGATCACAGGCTCAAGCCAGGTTAACTTATTCAGGACACGCTTTCTGCAGCTCAACGCGGCTACATGGCCATCGTCAACTAAAGCTCTTTACAGTCGACGCCCTTTTTTGTGTTTGGCTGGAAGACGGTTTGCAATATATTTTCCTGCAGTTTTCGCCAGCTTTAATCCAAAGCAGGTTTGACATACATAGCTGTGGTCAGGACCACACTGGTGGCTATGCAGTTATTTGAGTCAAGGACCGGAGGGATCGGTAAAGTTAAAGCTGAGTGTTTATTTTTAATTTGTGTAGAGTTGCTTTTATTATTATTATTATTATTATTATTATTATTATTATTATTATTATTATTATTATGTAGGAAAATGCTTGACTGTGATGGTATTTGGTAACCTACTCAGTATGGCAGTTACACTCTTCTTGTAATCAAACTTGTAAACTTCCTATGTTAGGGGACATTTATTATTTTCCATCTCTTCTTGTTTTAACTCGTTTTAGATTGTTTTGTTTGGTTTTCTTCATTTTATTGCTTTCGTCAAGGCTAACCAACAACAACAACAAAATTCAAAATTGTTTTATCCTGTAAATTCGTTGTTTAAGTAACGCCAGTAAGAATAAACAACCCGGGTGCTCGGCTTTTAGGCTTGCCTAAATCTATGTATTACATATTAAAAAATTTACATAAAAAGAAAAAAAAAACTTCTTACAGTGGAATAAGGAGGAGAAAGAAAAAAAAAAAAGAAAGCTATTTGTACCCAAAGGGACATTAGCATGAACGAGACCAAAGGACCCATGCAAGGTACCACCCTTACAGATTATGAAAAGGAAAAAATAAAAGTATAAATTACACAATCATATCAGAAATATTAAATGTGTGCTTATATTTAACGATCTTGCAAGTGACCAAATGCACGGGTGTTCCACGTCAAATGTCGTTTGCAAAAGGCTTGTCAGAGTTTGTTTCAAAAAGTTTTTAAAGGCGTCGGTACTAGAGAGGCTGCTTTTAGGTGCAAGATTACAAGTAAAGTTCCATAATTTGACAATCCTATTAAAATAAGAGGCCTGAAATGTGGAAGTTTTGCAAGAAGAAATTTTTAAGTTGAAGGAAGTGTTTTGCGTAGTATGGCTGAGTAACAAAAGAAACAAAGCTATGTATGCTTAGGTCTGTTTGCCCATACAAGCATTTGTACAAAAATGTTAAGTCCTTAAACTCTCTGTCATATACTAGTGGCAACATGTCCAGTCTAATAAGCCTTTCCTTGTAAGACATTTCTCAGATATGAGACCACAGTATTCAGCCCTTCTCTGCACGTGCTCTATCTTGCCTTGTAGGTGGCTGTGACTCGGGGACCACACTTGCATTCCAAAGCAGAGTTGCAATTTAACAAGGGACAGATATAATGTCCATCTGACTGCCACGTTTGTTAATACAGTCAAACCTCCCTTTGCGACCACCTCTCGTAAGCGACCACCTCTCATAAGCGACCACTTTTCCAAAATACAAAAAGGTTTCAAGTTAAATTACTATAGATGGAAACCTCTCGTAGGCGACCACCTCTCGTAAGCGACCACTTTTAGAGATGATTTTTTAAATTTTCAATTGTTTTTTACCTCCCGTAGGCAACCACTTGACACACAATCTGCTGAATCTCTCACGGACGGAAATTGAAAAATGTGTCATTGCAACATATTGGTTACATCAGGACAACGGAAGCTGTAAATACACAGTCGGCGCTACTGGAAGAGTGTCTCTCAGCATTGAAACAATTGATAAAATACACATGCACTTTAATGTACACTGAAATTAACTACACTTATCAGGTTGAACCCCTTAATTGTAGGAAAAAACTCTCTTATCTCGTAAACAGCATGCAAGTACATGCATGACTCTATCAACCTTACCCATAAAAAACAAACAAGCAAACAAACGTGGAAGGTTGTCTTTTTTACGCTTGAATTGTAACATTGCAAAAATGCTGTTCATTGTTTGCTCCCAAATCAGTCTTAATATACTTGTAGCTAAGAAAAGTTATTACTATGGGTTTCCATACACACTGGCAAAAGGGTTAGGTCTCCGCAATTACCATATTTAAATTACCAAAAATTTAGACCCCCTGTGGTCTGACCTCTGGTAAGCGACCACCTCCCGTGAGTGACCAAATATCCTTAACATAATTTATGGGTGGTCGCTTACGGGAGGTTCGACTGTAGTGGGCAAGTATGCTTTAAGAGTCCAACAAGCTTATTCACTCTCAAGACAACAGTGTTGATATGCTTGTGCCATGAAAGTGTGCTGGTGACGATAATTCCAAGATCCTTCTCTTCAGTCACATGCTTGAGTTGCACATTGTTAAGGGTGTAATCATAACTGAAGGGTAATTTCATGTGTGTGATTGTTAGGACTTTGCATTCAAAGGTGAACAAATTGGATGTTGCTACGATGTGTCCATTTGGCCACATTTGACAGAGTGGACAGTACAGCTTTGCAATTGCAAGCACACTTAACAGCACCAAAAATCTTTGAATCATCAGCATAAAGTGCAGTATTTACTTCACCTTTTGCAACATCGGGTAAATTGTTTATGAAAATGATGAACATTAGTGTCCTAGGAGACTCCCTTGGGGCACTCCAGAGGTAATAGGGGTCCATTGTGACAAGTTATGTTTGGATTTTGATCTCTGACTCTATTGTTTTTATACTTCTTGTTATTTCTTTTTCATTCTTTTTTGTTATTTATTTATTTATTTATTTGTTATGTGTACAGTTTAATTTTGTTATCAAATTGACACAGAAAATCCTACCAGCAAGCTTAAGGTTTTGACTGTAGTACATTGTACATAGAGACACTTTTTATTACCCATTCATGCAGTAAAGCAAAATTAGCGATGCATGTTCTAAAAATTTACACCCTAAGGGTACTGGAAAACATGTGGGTGTATTACAAGTAATTCCCATTATCTAATAATCGTACTTGCTTTAGTTTGTTTTGGCTAAACCAAAAGGTACATGTACTGCATTGAACATTAAATCCTCAGTGATCTTTCATCCCATTCAAATTGAAGTCTTGCACTGCTTTGATCTTACAAAGGCCCCATAAGAGGGCAGCATATTCAAATGATAATTATTGAAATTGGACTTTCCAAAATTGCATTGTTAAACTCTGTAGGGTGGTAGCTGTCTAAGCGATTTCAGCACCTTCAAGAACTACACTATTTATAGACTAATACGCACATAAAATATTCTCTGCGCACTTGTAGGCTGGGCCAGCGGAGCATTAGTTTTAACTCCTCAGTTCCAAATAGATCAGCCTTCAGTAATACAGGCGGCACACCTGTTCAACTTGTCCAGGTAAGTCTCGCTCCCAGCACTACAGCTGTCCCAGACAGACGAGCAATAATCGAACAATGGCAGAACTGTGGTATCGCACAACACAAGACAAGCAGCCTGTGAGAGAACCTCACAGGCTCGATGCAACATACCTAGTCTAGACAAGATCTTATTGCCGATGTACTCTGCGTGGTCCTTCCAGGTCTGGAAGTCACCACATACCCATTACCACCCTCATATTAAAGGCTCTTCCCAGTGGACATGCATGTCTTTTTCATCTTCATTGCTGTGAAAACATACACTTTAATGTGGCAGTGGTTTAGCTGTTTTAAATAGGCCACAGAAATCAGAATATACTTGGAAATATTGATCTCACGTTTTATATTTACAGCTGCGTGCTTATTCCGGAGTGTGCTTCTTAGTTTATCGTTGGCACCATATAAGGACATAACTTGGTTGGCAGTTAACTAAATAGATTACAGAGGTCAAAATATGTCTGCAAACGAACAAAAGAATTCTCGTACACGATCGACGATGTCGAACACACACAAACAGAAGCATTAAAAGGAGACAGGGGATTAAAAATGTATTACTTTACACTGAGGGTGCATTAGTATAATGGCCGAGTGTAGGCACGTCATGTTGCGTTTGTAACTTGGCTAATTAACTGATTCACGTTTAAGAATAACACACTCGCCTTGAATTTCACAATCCTCCAGATCTTGATTCCAGTTTTCTGTCCACAGCCCTTCCAAGCTTTCTCCGTCATTGCAGCGCTTTTCTTGACCTGCAAGGCAACAATACAAAAAGGAGACCATACCCTGTTGAGAAAATACTTGTTTCAAATACTGGTTCAGTTACGAGATAATTCGGTGTTACAAACTCGTAACTTTTCTCTCCACACGAGGTATCGTGTTTTTTGGGCTTAATAAAATATTGATAAATAACATTCTCTAAATAGCGATTTTCTCAGCTACCTAGCGGGCCACAAGGGCATCTAAATCATTAGAAAGACATGACAGTTTCGTAAATACAGTCGGCTGGAATTTTATCCGTTTGGCTCATGGAACCCACACGTCACATAAGGAGTGCTACTTTCACTTTCAGTGCTAGTTTCACACAGTAGCAGAACTAGTCCTACAGTAAAGTGTACCATTACATTATTTCGGCTACGCTGACTGCATATCCTCAACAACCCTGTAAAATACTCTCTTCTTTAGCCTTGTGAGAGAAATTAACAGTAGAACAAGGCCAATTTTTAACAAAAACCTTACATTTTTCTCCGTGTCAGAACCGAACAGTGCCAAGTTTGTGTCCTTCCAGCAAATCTTCTTGGGCTTAACAAGTCCTGACATTTCACCTGCTTTGTACTTTACAAAACTCTGCACTAAAATTCGGACAAATAAAGGAGTTCCCGCAAATCGAGGTGCACCTTCAACTACCGCTGGTGCGCTTAACACGATCGGTCATTGGTCGGTAACGAAAGCTGATGTTGATGGTAACTTCTGTAATTTATGAACTTTAATGACGTCACGAGGTGAGCAAGGACCCCTCCCTCAAAAAGTATTTTCTTTGAGTCGACTGCTCTGACGTTGTTGTTGAGTTTCCTCAAAGACAACTCTGCTTCCAGGGTGCATAGAAATTGTTATCACCCAGACAGGATCCTTCGTCGGGAGCCTCTTG
>BLFK01000200.1:1957166-1972166 GCA_014634185.1 Astreopora myriophthalma | reverse complement strand
AAGAGAAAAGGAAAAACGCAAATTACAATTGTATTAAATTGCGCTAATAAAAATTAATTCAAGTAGAAGTATTCAATTAACAAGTAACAACTGGAGCAAATGAAACAAGTTTAAATACAAGACTAAGAAGAAGGATGCAATTTACAATAATCGAAGTTTATTGATATTAAGGGTATTAACTCGGTTCCATAAATCCGGCAGTTATTTTAGCAATAATCGTTTCTTATAGCTAGTGGCATAATCATCTTCCGAATTGAGTAATTTTAATGACTGAGTGCATGGATTTTCTTGCTGAAAGACTTTTTAGACAGGAAACGCAAAACCACATTACCAGTCATAAGCTGTTTTAAAGGATTATTTCTTCGTTTCATTTCTTTGGATGATATGTTGTCGAGGTCAAGAGCCTCTTTACGGTGACAGTCAATATGAAAACCAAAACTAATTTTACCTCTTTAGTCCCTGAGGAGTAAAATCGGCTGGTTTTAGCCAGAGTAAAAATGATTTATCATCAAGGCCCCGCTTACAAGCAGGTAGGGTAACCCTAATAAGTGCTAGCAAGAGTGAATTAGGTAAGAGTGTTCCTATGGCCAGGGTGGGTTCGCCAGCACAGTCACAAACGAGTCTATTTTTAGAATACCCGTTCCAGCAAAAATCAGTTGTCATGTCCCCGAAAAACAAACAAACAAAACATGACAGAAGCAGTCACGCGTGACATGGCTTCTCCTGATTGGCCCTAATTCGCTCTTGGTGCGAGGGCTACCAGCAGGGTCAAAAATAGCCCGAGTTTACGAGAAAAATTTCTCTGGTGGGGTTACCCTAACACCCGGGACAACTTTATAATTATACTCGGTAATCGCTAGCATCGCAAACACAACAATTATAATAATAATGGTTTATTTATATAGCGCACATATCCACTATTTGCTCTCAGAACTCTAAGAAACTTAGAAACTAAAAACTAGCAACACACCTAAAAACTAGAATATAAAAACATTAAAAATATGATAGAGGTAATACTCTTAATAAATTTAGTAAAAAAGGAAGGTCTTGAGTTTTTTCTTAAAAATGGCCAGCGACGAGTTGTCTCTATACTAGCAGAGCGTTTACAAGGCGGCTAGGGTAACCCAAGTGCTGAGGTAGGGCAAAAAGAAAAGAAAAAAAGGAAAAGTGTAAGTGCTAAGGTAACCCTCTTGCTACGGTAACCCTAGCACTAGGGCTACCCTACCTGCTTGTAAACAGGACCCGAGGCTAGGGATGAAAGAGTTAATTAAGAAATAAAATTGTCCCCAGTTTTCATCGTTCCTCCTTTTTCTCTTCCAAGAACTAGTACTCTGACACTTCTTTCAGGCAAATTTTTAAGAAATTATTAAAAATAGCGGAGAAGCGGACACTTGTTGTAGAGCATTCTACTGCTTTGTCTGTTCAATCTAGAGCCCTGACCAAACGAAACGCAACTCATCGCAAGTCGACGGAACTTCTTACTTGCGCGGACTTGCGATGACTTGCGTTTGGTGGCCAAACGAGACTCAAGTTAAGCGGACTTGCGTCCAAAATTTGAACATGTTCAAAATCAAAGCAAGTCAGCGCAAGTCACTGCAAGAGGGTGACCAAATGGTGCGCAAGTCTGCCCAAGTAGCAAACCTTGCGTCGACTTGCGACGACGTGCATTTTGTTTGGCCAGGGCTTAACACTTTCATGCCTGCTTTTTTCTTACTCTTACATACTTATGTAAGAGAAGATGGACTGAGGAAAAAACCCTCGTTCCCAGGGCTTTCCTCGGCCAAGGGTGGGATGTCTGGCAGTGGGTGTTTATAATAAAGCCTTGGGAACGAGGACGAAGAAAGAATCCACAAAATATTCCTCTTTTTATTAACACATACAGTTCTAGGACTGTCAACGCACGCGCCCAGCTATTCAGCCCCCGACAGGCTGCCGCCAGCTAATCTATACACCACAGCGAATCTTCTGCAATATCCTTATACCGCTGAAGCCACCTGCCGACTCTTGTCACTGTAGACTACTGACTTTACATCGCGGAATGTTGGCGTTAGTGGCGCGATGGAATAGACATCGAAGATTCCTGCTATACATAAGGCGGGCAGACTGTGTGCTGCTCTGTGTTTTTATTGTCTGTGAGTCGCAATATTTTCACAGGCACATAACTCGTATTATAGACAAAACAGAAGGTCATCCTCAGTAAATTCGGGATCTATAACCCCGCTCCTCTTCGTGAGGTGTATATTAAAACTGTCACATGAATTATAAGTGATAGACAACGACAAATGTTTAAGTCAAAGAATGTTTTGCAATATTAAGAAAGTAGTTCTGTCTAAAACATACAAAACACAACCAGAGTTTGTGTCGAAACTGTGCGACCCTCTCAAAACATTATTTTTTTAAGTCACTGAAATGTTTTTAATAGGGGGAGGGGTGACGCGCACGATGCAATTCCGGTCAGATTAGGTGGGAGGTATAAAGATGCTCTCATCTGCTATATAGAAACCAGTTGCTACTTTGTTCTTTGCAGACATTTTTTCACTCAAGACTTTTAAAAGGTGCAAACGAAACTGTACGGTTTTCATTACATGGGAGAATCTTAGTGCGCATGAGACATTCAGAGCGGAATGCAGGTGGCCGGCAGAATATTCAATGTTGAATGAACGACTGGTGCCTTGACAACTCATGACTAGGGAATTATTGACGTAGAGCTGAGCGCAAATAACTCCAGCACGGGAACGGTGTGAAATCCTGAATTTTTCTCATCTTCCCCAGAAAACTATTATTTTTATATTTTTATATCATCTCGTAGTTCATTGACACCCAGGCGTGCGTTTCTCAAACGACCAGAAGCTTTCCGGGTGCCACAATTGTAGGCTCTGTATCTCGACAACGAAAACGTTTCTAAGCACGAAACCTTGCCATTCCTTTTGTAACATGAAAACAAGTTAAAGAACCAGCTTTCTAGAAAAAGCGGATATCAGTTCTACAGTGGCTTTTCGGGACCTGAGAACCCTCATATTCCTTCGACAAGAATCCTTTTTTCATGCATTGCTTACCTGTTTTTCGGTGTCGCTCCCAAAATACGCTAGGTTCGTGTCTCGCCAATCGCGTTTCTTCGGTTTTACGAGCCCAGCAGCCATTGTGAATGTCGGTATCTGTCGCTTTCAATCTGATAACAGTGCTTCCGCTTGTTGGTTTGTTTTCAGTTTCACATGTAACATCATATGAATTTGACGACAAAGATCAAATAATTTGCAATACGGGAAAGAATTACCGCGTATTATCGTTCCTATTGGCTCAGTTTGTTTGTAAATAAAACATGTCGAGACACCGCGTCAGATATTTGAACTCCTGCCACCCACCAGAAGCAAGGAAAGGATTTGGCAAAGGAGAAGCGCGCCTTGACACTATACATAGAGCAAACTCTTAGCAAATACATCCGAACATAATATAGACAATATATCCAACATCAACTCTCAACTATCCATGAGAGATTATCCTGAAGAATTTGCAGAAGAAAACTACTCTGAAGTAAATTTCAGGCACAAAGAGTTGGCTCTAAAAAAGCAGGAAAACAAGCAAACCACTGCCTTTTCTTATACGCAGTATCATGTATCAGTGCTGAACTTAAAGGGAATACGAATGAACCAATAGCATTTAACACAAATTAACCAGTACTTAATTAAATCTATGAAAGTCGTATCCCATTATTTCACATAGGAGAGAAAAATCTCTTCAGGGCATACTGGTTGAGTGCCTGAATGCCCTGGCAAAATACAACCGCGATTATCACGGCAGCTGGCAGCGAGGCGTGTTGTAGCAGCGGAGTTCCTGTCAGTGGTCAAGTCAAGTTTGAAAGTGTGGTCTGCATATATGCGTATGAATCCTTTTACTAAGTTGTATAAGCGTTGGGCTTATACAACTTCGTAAAGGGTTTTTAAATGGGCTTATAAAAGGGGTGGGTTGTGGGGCGTCTTACAAGCGCACTAAAAAAAAAAACGTTTCGAAAAATGCAACAGCACTGTTGATCGAAATATGTTTTTAACTTAGTGGTTTTTAATTCAGCTTCAAACGTCATACTAAATCGGATTCCGGCATTCATTCATTTGCTAGAGGAGGGCTTACAATCGGGTTTATTAAAAACTGAATCATTGGATAATGCAATTCAAGACTTTTCATTGGCTTAGCTATCATGGTATATGAGCTAATATACCATGACCTCCAAATATGGTAAGTGTACGCGTCAGCTTGAATTTTTTTCCCTGAGGAAACAATGGCGGCCGGCGAAAATCGCTTCGCGCCGGAGTTAAATGAAAAACTAGTCCTTGAACTGTTACAAAACGCAACACCAGGGAGCACAAAGAGAGCCACAAAGTATGGCATGAAAATATTTCAAGGTAGCAACTTCTAAACTTTATTTTGACAATTTAAGCATCTGTGTCTATAGTTTAATAATGCGAAGCAAAACAATGCAAGTTGAAATTCGGGAATTTGTTGTTGAAATTTGTTGTTGAAAGTTGTTGTTGAAAGTTGAAATTCGGGAAGATTTGTTTAATCTTGGGGGCCTTTTTAATAAAACAATTATCCCACTCGCGCTTGTTGGATATGAGATGATTATAGCCAACGAGGCGCGTAGCGCCTCGTTGGCTATCTATCATCTCATATCCAACGCGCGCTCGTGGAATAATTGTTAAGTATTTTTTTGTTTACAGGTGGATGGGCCTATGACCGGGAGGGCTTATAAGGTATTTGTCCAATGAATCCAGATCGAACTGGAATTAGAAATGTCGGTTTTTGAGGAGAGGGCAAAACCGGGAGTACCCGGAGAAAAACCTCTCGGATCAGAGTAGAGAAACAACAAACTCCATTACCCACAGCGAATATGTGGCCTTGAGTCCCGGGCACATTGGTGGGATGCGACTGCTGTCACCACTGCGACAACCCTGCTCCCCAACGGTCCCCATCGTTTCATGCCCAGTTTCCTTTGTTCTCATTGGTGACGATGTCACGATAAATTGTGGTGGAAAATACCCGGCATCGTAACCAATTTTTTTTTTAATGCTGTAGTTGATCTGATGGTGTAAAACAAAATTTATATTTTCTTTATTGTTTGGTGTCGAAAGATTGGATCAGACAATTTGACAATTTTGCAGGGGGAAAGAAAATGGGCTTATCTCTAATCCAATACAGGATTAGTAGACGATTCACACTTCCCCTTGTGCAAAGAACTGAGTTTTCTGGGGTACACAGCCAAAAATTCCTGGACAAAAAAATTGACAGGTTCAATTTTGAACTTTCATTTGCAGAGTTTTGCTTTCCATGTGAAAACATGGAAAATAAAATCCTTTGTAGCGCCCTACGAGTAATTTGTTCAGCAAATTCCACAAGATTATTACTAGGAATTCCAAGCGTAATACAAACTCTGATTCTCATAACACGCTTTAACCGAACGTGGAATGCATCTATTCCCTCACCGTCCTCTGGAGGATATACCCCCCCCCCCCCAAAAAAAAAAAAAAACTTGGCAATTTCCACAGCCACGGTATCACGGAGCATGGATGGCTAATCACCCTTCAAGTACCCAACTACGATCGACTTCACTAGCAACATGAGGTAACTTCAACTGAACTTGCCGGTACCTACCCTGCGTGCAGCTGGACATGTAACTCAAAACCTTGGTAAAAGCCGGACGGTTTGCGACGCAGGCTAGCCGGTGCCTTGTTTTATCCAGCTGAGAAAGGGTGCGGTACCGTTGACGACTTCTCACAAAACGTCTACTTTTTAATAAAATATTTTCCAAGGCCAATTTACTCACAGAAGTCCGCGACGCTACTGGAAATCGAACCCACACTGACCTTCCGGATCATCAATTGCCAGGACGCTCTACTGCCAAGTTATGAGCAAAACCGTGCCCTTCGGCCTTGGACTAATTGGTGACAGGCTAATATAAAATCACTGTTACTTGTCTACCGTAAGCACATCTCCATAATGTACGTAATTATTGGGGATACCTGTAAGGTATGCCGAATCATAAAATACTTTTGTTTTTCCTGTGCAGAAAAATGGACAATAGAAACCTCGCGGCGGTGATTTAATCGGCCAAGGCAAAGCATTAAATCATCACGAGGGACAAGAGTGCGTGGTCATTCAAGGGCACTCACGATTGCACCATTTTTGTTCTGGTTTCATTTGACGATTGCTCCATAGCTTGAACCACTTTGCATTACTGAGGATGCTGGAGGAAGGAATCAACTAAATGAGTAATTTAAGAGACAACACCAAGACGTTATTGAACGACTTGCTCCCTTTTCACACCATTTTCTCAAGCAAAGAGATGTCAATCCAAATGCGACATCTACATGCACGTGCACATCTGTACATTGTAACTTCCAGAGTTACGCGATTTCGTTCGTGGACCGTTCTCACATGTTAACCTTTCGTTGATCGCTTTTCTGATTTTAAAATGAACATTTTACTTGTATGTCTTAAGTCCGCGCTAACAGATCAAACATTTTCGTCCAAAATCGTGCGCGAGATGTGTTGGCCAGGGTGGCTAGTCAATTCATTTCTTTGCAACACAAAATGTTGGATGGAAAGGTTTGATGCACATCAAACATGTTGAGACTGGCCGCTGAACGGTCAAGCGTGTTCATCCAACGCGATGTTCGACGAAAATGTTTGATCATTTCACCGAGATAACATGTTAGAATTTCCGGACGCAGCCGGACAGGGCCTTTGTATGTTCCGTGAAACCAGAACCAGTCTAATCATCCGGTAATGCAGCTGCAACGAAATACCCTGCGGTAGTAATCCGTGCAAAACTAAAGAAACAGAACACTCTTCACCTTCACTGTTTACCGCTCTAAAAGTGCATAGCTTCCAACTCCGCACGCTGTTTTGAGAAGTACCACATCAATGGCATTCTTTCAGTTTTCGATGCCAAGCACATTTCAGGAAATGGTTTGCTTAATAACCCAAGCATCAGCTTCAAGCTAAATTCGCGTTTGAGTTGAAGCATAAAATCGGTGTAAAAAGATTTTGACTCGTCTTTTTCAAACTCAAAGACGTCGGAGAAAGGAAGAAAGTATGGTTTCAAATACTTCTCATCAGCAAATTGCAAAAGGTATTCGCAAAATTTTGCAGCGATTTCTGCAATGTTCAGTTCCGAATAGCTTCGCTGTGAACAACGGCGCATTTCTTGGAAAACATAAAAGGCACAATTCTTTAACATGTAGCTTTTTATCACCACAGATGGCTTGACCGGCAATGCTTTCTTTTCATCGAATTTCTTCAGTATCAAATAACGATTTGTTGGGAGCTTATCAATTTCAATCTCCGGACAAACATCTTCGCCTTTCACTATTTTCGCAAGAGCATAAGCATGTCGAAACTTCTCGGGCAAGGACCTCATCAGGGATATTTCTGCAGGTGTGGCCGAGACTCGCAACATTCTTCTTTGGACGAAGCCTGTTTCATCCTTGAGGGTGTTGCAAGTGTGACTTATGCTGTCGTTTAGTAGATGTCGTTTCTTTTCGAAGTCTTGTACTCTTGTCTGGAGCATCAGGAAGCACCCTGCATCAATCACGCTCTCATTCCCTAGAGGGATCTCTTTGACGCTGATGTTGGGAGGCCACCATCCTCGCTTGTACACCGCCGGCACTAGATCAATGCTCATCTTCAGTTGTTTGAATATCGACCCCATCCAATAGACACTGAAGTTAAACACTGGCTTACCGTGAAGGACCTTTATCTTGTCCTCAAAATTGTAGTACAAGTTTCCAGCCTGCCACAAGTTTGTCTCATTCAGAGCTCGTCTTAAGAATCTGGACAAGTGTTGCAAGAATGGCAACGCTAAGAAGTATCCATCTGCATCAGAAAAAGGCCGATAATCCTTTGCAACTGGAGTTCCTGTGAATCTAAGACAAGCGTAGCCTGTTTCCAGACACTTCTCCGTCATCAAAATCTCAGTCTTGTCAACCAGCTGGTCTAGGCAAAGAACGAAGTCGAATTCATCAGGACGACCAACTTTCGTTCCTTCAGCAGAGCTGCCAGTAGGAAATACTGACATTTGAAACCTGGAATCATACTCGGCTATTTGTGCGCACAATTTCTCAACGAGGGCATTGACCTCCGCTGTAACAACTTCCACTTCCTCAGCAACCTCTGCAGGTCTCCGGTAATACCTCGACAGGAGGTAACCAATCAATCCATCGAAGTTTTCTTCGAGGCCGAGGAATTGTTGCACGTCTTGTGACGATGTGATTCTGGATAAAGGAATCACCCTTGGCATGTCCAAGAGAATCTGTTCAAATGATTGAATCCTTGGGAATGCACCCACATCACCCTCACCCAGAATGCGATGGCACTGAAAGCTACAGTGGCGTCTGGCAGTATCCAATGGTCTGTCCCGCAAGTCGTCGATGGCATTTTTGTCAGCACCATGTTCGAGGAGCAACTCTACCTGCTCCGGGTAGTCGTGATAGGCAGCAAAATGAAGTGGAGTGGAGCCATACATATCCTTTGCGTTTATATCTGCTCTGCACTCCTGCATCAGCTTTCTAAGTAAATCTGGCATTGGCCTGTGTTTCATGATCGAAACAAGAGGACTGCGACCCCATCGATCTGTTTTGCTGAAGTCCATTTTGCGTTTCTTGAAAACGTCGAAAACGTGCATCAGAAACAAAACAAAGCCAGGAGATTCATTGTAAACGTTTTCAGCACTGACATCAGCACCACCCTCTATGAGCAAATCGATTATTCCATTGTAAAAGATGCCCAATGATACTCCCGCAATCCTATGCAAGGCTGTATTCCCGAGATTATCGGCTGTGTTAGCGGGCACTCCGTATGACAATACTTTCTGGACAACATCTTCCGAAATGTTAGCATCGTCTATCATGTCACACCACGGAGTTCGGCCAAGGACATTTTTATCCGCTAAGACATCTTTCAGCACAGGTAAGCTCGTCTCAGCAATTTCCTCCAACATCGCAGAAACTTCTTCAAAAATTTCCGATTTTGCGTAGACATGCAAAAAGTTTTCACCCATTTGGTTCTTCGCTCTCAAATCTATTTCAGGGAAATTTTGAAGAAAGAATCTTAGCAACGGAGTATTGTCGTTTCGTGTGGCGGCCAAGTGAAGAATACTATGTCCAAAGCTGGTCTGACAGTTGAGGTTTGTTCCTACCTTTACTAGCAGACATAGCGCCTTCTTCAAGTCGTCACTTACATCTTCTTTAACGTCGTCATCAAAGTCGCTAGAAACCTCTATGCTTGGAGCTTCCCGATATGATAGCAAACAGTGAAGAGCGTTGTATCCATTCAGATCTACACTATTGACGTCAACATTCGGCACTGCTGTCAGCCTCTGTAGGTTTTCAAAACTATCCGTGATAGCAGCATAATGAATGGGGGTTTGGCCCCACATATTTTGCTTGTTAACATCTCCCCCTTTTGCCAACAGCAAACCAATTAAATCAACTCCTTCTCGAGTTGTGTTCATGGCTGCCAGATGCAGAGGTGTTTCGCCCAAAGCATTTACGTCGTTTACGTTTAGAGTTTGGGATTCCTGTGAACACGCATCAACATCACTAAATAGAACTGCGTTGTGTAGACTGTTATTGCCTCTCAATTGGCGATCTCTGATAACCTCACCTTCATCTGGTATTCTGCTAATAAGATCGTGATGTAAACGAATACCCACTGGCAAGTCGAGCTGGCCATCACGAAACTCCATTGGAACGGCCTGATTGGAATTCTGATGCAATTACAATTCAGCGGAAAAGCGGTGAATTCGCGGCTCCGTGAAGTCTGAAAATAAAAACAAAGCTTGAAATCATGTCGAAATCCTCGACTACAACCTCGTTCCCAGGGGAACGAGAAGAAATGAGACCCTGAAACCGAAGTTGTCTTAACTCCTGGTGAGATAGCTGCCGCAGATTCAGACAACTTAAACAGGTCTTTCTGAAAAATACCATGCTCTCAGGAAATGTGCATAAGTTTTATCGAGTCTCTTTTTTTCTTCCTATCTAAACTACATTTCCAAAACACTCGCTTTAATTGGAGTTTTCAAATTCAGTGGTCCCTCATTTGATACCCTGCGAGCAGTGGATTCTATTCTTTTACTCGCTTTGGTATCGAAACGAGAGAGAAACCACTGAAAGCGACCCGTTCACTGCAAGCGACCCGTTCTCTGTTGAGCATGCACGGCTGACGACACCCACACGTCATTAAATCGCCTCACATTATCGCACATGTTATGTTTGTAAACTAGTTTTTCTAATTCTATTTTAATTTATTCGTTCCTGAATCAGGACGGAGCGGATCGCTTGCTCGCAGTGGTTTCTCTCTCGTTTCGATACCAAAGCGGATAAGAGACGAGAATCCACTGTTTGCAGGGAACCCATTCGATATCAACTTTAAAATTTCATTCCCAGGGTCTCTCTTCTTGCCGTCCCTGGAGAAGAAGAGACCCTGGGAACGAGATCGTGGGTGTCATGCATCGAGGTAAGTGACGTCATGCGCTCAGTAGACTAAAAAGTGCAAAAAAAAAAAAGGAGTCTACGTGCGAAGTCTTTCTATGCAAAGTAAACCTGATTTTCCACACTTAGACTCGCCTTGAATAAGAGGCTGACGTGAACTCGGAAATGGCCTATTAAATCTAAAAATAAATGGACTCATAAAAGAAATAAATAACTAGACAAAAGCTCACTGTAAAAATTAGAAATGATAGATGCTAAAAGCTTTTATTATTTCTTCAACTTTTGACAACAGCTGTCAACTCTGGTGACCATGTATACGGATCGAATCAGAATTTAAAAATGTTTGTCGCTGTTAACTTAAACCACATAGGGCCAAGGAAATTGACCACTAAAATTAGTATAGGATTATTATCACCGCACAGCCCTTGATATAACCAAGGCGAAGGGCTAACAGATGTTGGGTGGCTTGACGTTGTGTGATAAAACAACAAGCATTTGGCAGTGGGGGTGGTCTATCTAAACACAGACTGCCGCCAACGTTTGGTCGGCAACAGACCAGCACTGAGAATTGTCAACATTACTGTGTTTCTTCAAAATCTTACGAAAAGGTAACATAAAAAAGGGCAGTTAGTGCCATGACAAGTATGGCATGTTGTTGAAAAGCCAACATCGATTTGGAAATGGGCAGTCTGGATCAAAAGCATCACTACTGGAGCTTACAGACCAAAAAAAAATCATTGGCATTATACTACTGGGACATTTTTGGACCTTTCCGGATACATTTAGTAGTGTTAATACCGCGAGAAACGTCAGCGCAAACTTATCTCAGGGGACTAGAGGAACTGCATTCAAACGGTTTAAAAACAGCCTATTTCGAGTTTACTGTACTTCAGACTCTTTTTCAAAGCGAGCCTGAGTGTGAAAGTTTTGTGATCGTTATTAGCTTTACTTTGCATATCAACAGAAATTAATTTTCATAAGACTTTGCACTTAAACTCTGTAGGATCTATGTTACATTTTCCTTCGTTTTTCCGGTGGTCTTTTACTGTGTTACGTTTCACCTGTTCATTAGTGTCTTTTGTACATTTCATTTCATTAATTAGTATTTATTAGTATGCTTAGTCATAGTTAATATTAACTACGGCTTAGTTCGCTTTAGTTTTCTTTTCACATAATTTATTAGTGTATACAACCCTTAGCTTCACGTTCTTTGCACTCTACTCTCCGCAAGCAGTCGCGCTACGCGCAGTTCGAAGTTCCTTAGTCCTTCAGGTCGTTTCGCTATTCAGCAGTGCTTCCAAGTACATCTTGTAGGTTTTACAATCGTAACAATGTAAGTATTCACTCTTTCCGTCGCTCGTCGCATTTCGTATAACCTTTGTATCGTGTTTAGTTTTGTAACCTTTTATTTCACTTACTTGTGTTTTCAGTATACAACCCACATATCTACATTTTCAATCAAATTCTTTACTCAAGTGCAAGTGGTGTTTGGAAAAGTTACGCGTTGAGCCCCCCGGGCTGTTTAGCCTTCTGGCAGTTATAAACTCGCTTCGAAAAAGAGGCTGAAGTTAACTCAGAAATAGCCTATTACTACATCACAAAGGCACAAAATATTTACTGAGAGTCTTGCTATTAATTTAGTGTTTCACTTATCCAGTTGTGGGGTAACTGAGATCAGTTTTTGGTCCCTTGTTGTTACTATCAAATTATCCATGTAAATGACATTTCAGAATTTTGTAATTTTGTACTTTTTGTTGTTATTTTACAATGACTGTCACAAAAATCCTGAAACGCTACGATGGCTGTAAGGTCCAAGTTACATGATTCACTCAGTTAACGGATACCAAAAGGCGCCGAAAGCAACCACAACAACAAGGCTGATCAAATTATTCTTTTCTCTCCACTTTATCCTTCATTGAGCTCGTAACTCGTAAGAGTGAATCGTCCACCAAAAAAATAAAACACAAGAAATCACGTGATTAAAAAGGTGCCGAAAAAAAAAACAGGGAACACATCTGCAACAATGGCTCACAGCATTTCCTCTGATTCTCAATGGGCTGTGCATTTGGGAACAAAATAATATATATATTTTTTATATTAAGGTTGTTATCAGTTGGTGGTAGAATTGTGCTTGCTGTCATGGAAATGCTTATGGTTTCTTGAGAAGGGCCCCAAAAGTGACATCTCCTTTATTTTTTGAAAATGCCACGGTGAATTCTTGTCAAATTTTGCAGACAGCTTTTGACTTAAGGATTTGTGAGCAGCAAGTTAAACAAAATTCTGTCAGAATTTTTTAGTAAAAACTCCTTTATCAATTAATAATTACAAAGTTAACTATTTTTCTGTTCACTTAACATACTTTTTCTCAAGAAAAAAGAAAATCCCTAAGGCCTTAAAATACACTTTAGTTTACTACAGCACAGTCTACTTTTACCACGTGGAACCATAAATGAAACCACAAAAAGCTTAACCTTTCTTAAAATTATGTTACCACATGGCAAGTTACAATAATTGTGGATCCAAAACATTTGCCAACAAATCAGACTTCTACGATTCTACGACTTCCTTCATAAAATAATTAGGATAGTACGCACTCTCTCATTGGTCAATAGCTGTGTTTAGATGAGAGTATGTAAACACGGTTGTGACATCACACGAATTTTGATTGGTTATGTGTTGTCAGACGTGCATTTTGATTGGCTGGTAGGAAATATGAGCATGTATCAAGAAACTGTTTCAATCAAGAAGTGAAAAAAGCATCATTTGCCTTCATTTGTTAAATTATTTCTGAGAAATATTTCATAAAAGCAATAGAGGACTTTTTTCCTTGTTTACATAGCCTCATCTAAACACTCGGGGAGTTGGGAAAATTCTTGACAGTTGTGCAAACCTTCACTGCGTCTCGGGTTTGCATAACTGTCTTGCATTCTCCCAACCCCCTCGTGTTAAGATGAGGCTATGTAAACACAGAAAAAGTCCTCTATTGCTTAATTATAACATGGCAGACAAATCCACACAATAAAATATAAAAATTATTTCACACAAGTGTATATCATAATTTTGTTGATCAGGCTGATGGCCCAAGCAAACTCAACCATTCTTTCTTTGATGAAAAATGGCAAATGTTATAAAACAACAACTTTGTTCAAGCATTTAGCTGTGTGTACATCAAGTAATGCTGCACTTGGAACTTTGAAGAGCACTCAAGAAGCTTGACTTTGCACCTCCAGTGTAACTCTTTCACTTCTCTTGTGCTCTCCAAACTTCCTGTGTGCATTGTAACTAAATATAAGAATACTAAAGCATGAAACAATTGTTGAAGTGCTACAGAACTATGATCAAAAAATCTATGTTGAATGTGTGTTTGCATAACATCATTTTTGAATCTGTGTTTGCATACCACTTGGCTGGTGAAATTGTGAATCTGTGTTTGCATACCACTTGGCTGGTGAAATTGTAAGCTTTAGTTTCAATAACAAATTAAATTAACAGTCTGCCATTACTCCTGTTCAAAACTGACCGATGAGCCTCAGAGAGCTCGATAGAGCAGAAACTAAACGTCATTTATTCACCAACGTCATGTGCATGAGCTTTATACCCCATAAAACACTCCTGGTTAGTATTCTTTATATAAAGAATACTAATAAGGCATAGCTTGTTTTTCTTGTATGCTAATTTTCCTCTCACAGTTTGAACCATTGACTCCAGTGACTCAGGGACACACTTTTTGTGGAATGTTTTTGAAGCTGATCTTGGGCAGGATTTTCAAGGATCCCTGAAGATCCTGCCAAGATTTCTGAGGATCCTTGTTAAGATCTTTCTCAGAATCCTCAAAGATCTTTGAAGATCCTTAAAAGATCTTCACCAGAGATTAGTGCTTTTCTCACCTTGCCATATTATGGCAATTATTAGATGTTACAAACGTAAATATAAATCTAATCCTTTTTCTGTCAAGCACCTTCTAGAAAAGCAGGACAGAAAAGAATTTCGTAAGGTATCTGGCATAGACCGACACCCTCTAAGGGGACTATTACCCAAGAAGAAAGTATCGACTTGCAATTTAAGGAATCGAACAAGTCAGTATCCGAAAGTTAATACAGATAGATTCAAGAACTCTTACATTAATCGCTTAATGTTTAAATACAATTTAGCTATGTGAGCGTATTTTTAATTGTAAATAACTTAGATATATATACTTCTTACTCAAATATTGTAACATGAGATATGTATTTTTTATCTTGTGAGGAAATAAAGACTACTAGACTATATTGTAATCAAGACCTTTTCTACCGGACACTGAATTTTTGACACAGGAAACTTTAGTAAGCAAAACAACTCATATGAAATGCATTGTCCAACCATTTGGATTTGTAACTCTGGAAAATCATGCAAAGGGACAGAATTTTGAATAATTCTTTCATGTTTCATTGCTCTTTTGTTTTCTTTGTGTTATGTCATCTGTGATGCATGCAACCTATCAATGGTTTGCCCCAATATTGGGGATTGGGGGGGGGGGGGG
>BLFK01000200.1:1926495-1948563 GCA_014634185.1 Astreopora myriophthalma | reverse complement strand
GCCACATCTATTTTTGTTTTGATGTTTGCACCAGACGTCGCTGGGCCTGAAGAAGACTGTTTTTACTAGTTGAGATATATTCCTAAATACTCTTTTTGCGCAGTTCATCCTTAATCAAAATAGGTTTTATTCAAAAGAACATATTTTCTTCACATTGTTATTCGACGAACACGCTCGTCAACTTTTTTCACTAGCGACTCTGCATTTAAAACTTTCCAAATAATTTTTTTAAGGGTTAAATCGTCTATCAGTTTATTTCATAGGAAAAATAACTTGTAGTTAGCTTATTTGGGGCAATAATTCGAGTTAAATGTGGTTTTGGAATGCGGGGAAAATTTTAGCCTCGTTTCCATGACCAGAAATAAGGTCATTTTTTCAAGGTCAGATTTTTTGCTTAAAAACTCAAAATCAGGCTTGGTAAACAATTTTTTCGTGTTCAGCACATAATTTTCATCTAAAAAAAAGTATTTACCAACTTTTCCTCGAGTTTGCCGACAGAAGTTTCATTTAGCGGCTTTTTACCAAAATTGTCCCAGTCTATATCTGTCGTGTCTGTCGTATGAAAAAAATTCATACGACAGATACAACTATATGGAAACCTCCCGTACAACCGCGCGCTCAGTACGACAGAAACGACCGATACAACAACATGGAAACCAGGCTTAAGCAGGTACGTGTATGCTCGGCTTCGAGTAATTTTTGGCAAGTTTAAGGCTTAATTTTATGTTTGGTGCTTTTATTTAACCCTCAAGGTTTTTGTCCTTCTCCTTAAATACAGAAAATTCACCACAAGTAGTGGAATATGGCAAAACGAAGCGTTGAAACACACACCGCAACAGTTTTGATGGCTACCGCGTAGAGAAAGACACACAGTTGGTCACGTGATTGCAGAACGTGGGAATCATTGCGTGACCTAGGAATTAAACACTACGTTGCAAGAACCTCTAAAATGTAAAGAGAAAAACCGCATGTAAGTTTAATCTTTACGAATGGTAAGCTTCATTTCTTTAGGAGATTTTATCTGTTACTCTAGTGTTATCTTTGAGATAAAATTATCCCACTTGGACTGGGCTTTTTTGTGCTATGTGACTTGTTTTAATTATTCACTAAATTATTGTTATTCATCTCCTTGTAACATTTTTTAACCTTTATCTTTCAGGTGACAGGTTTAAAGGAGGCAAAATTTGCCACAGGTACCCCAGAGGCACTTTGGGGGTGAGGGAGGGGGCTGTCCTATTTATGATCTGAGTGCTGAGTTTTACTCCTCGCTGGTGCTGCAAATGCTTTCCATTTTATTTTATCATGCAGGACCTCTTCCCACCATTGTGAAGAAAGAAATTCGTTAAACTGCAAATGGAGTGTTATTTTGTATCAATTATGTTTTGGTGTATGTTTTTGTTTGTTTGTATTTTTTTCAAAAGATAACGGTTTATTTCTTAAACATTGCAATCTTACCCAAACTGGCCTTGAGGCTCAGCAACAGCTGGGTGCAACCAGTTTGAGCAGAGTGATCACAAGAAACTGAGCGGCCATTGCCAATGAAAATTTACGCTCTTGCAATGATGCAACAAGAGAAACTATTGACAAGAAGTATGCCACCACATTCACACAATTCAAAGACCTTCTGATGAGGAAATCACAAGCAAAAATGGACCACATAATTATGCACCATCATCGTTAAGATCATCAAGGAAGTAACAGCCATTCCTGACTTAATTCATAACCCAAGTAGCACTGATGTTAAAGTGCTAATATGATGAAAAAAAATCAGTTCTCGTTTTTCTTACATTTCGAAAGTACTTGGGTTGGATGCTCAGCAGGTGAATTTTTTTGCAATAATTTCGAGAGGAAGACTGTTTATTTTAACTGCATTGTTTTGATTTAACGGTCTGCCATTACTTGGTGCATTTCTGACCGATAAGCCCTCGGAGAGCTTGATCGAGGAGGTGACGTCATTTACTCACTGGCTTAAAAATGGTGTGTGTGATTGTGGCTTATTTAGTATGCAGCATGACATTTTTTAGCTTTCAGATTGTCAAATCCGCATTCTGCATACTAATTAAGCTGCATTCACACACTCCATTTTTAAACTGGTGAATAAATGACATCATTTTCTCCTTGATCCTTCTAGGGTGTTTATTTAATTGATTTTGTTAAGTTTCCTTTAAAAAGTAAGAATAATTAAGAACATGCTCTTGATATTGTCCTTAATACTAACATGAGAGAATATCATTTCATCCGTTAATTCATTCCTCACGGGAACATTTGAACCCACAAATGACCAGCTCCCAACATGAGTGGTTTCGTAGCTCAGTTGGTTGGAGCATCGCACCGGCATTGCTAGGTCACGGGTTCAAACCCTGTTGAAGTCCTGAATTTTTTCAGCCTTCTCTATGCAATTTCTTAAATTGCATTCACAACTGCAAGGATCATAGTGTCACCTGATTTCATATCCGCAGTTCAATATATGATTCACTTCATATATCATTCCATCCTATGAGAGAATAGCTCTCAAAGTTCATTGTTTTAATGCCAGCAGACTAGCCTGGCCTGTATTTCCATTAGGTAAATAGTTTACGAGAAAGCCAGCCAAACAACAACAATAACTGCAAGCAATGTTCCCCACAGTCCCCAGGGTTCCTCTTGGCATCCACTCAGTTCAGTCATTCCCACATTAGGATCCTTGCATGTGGACCTTAATGCTAATGAGGATATTGTTTTGGGTGTCATGCCATTCATGAGACTTGTATACGAGTCAGAGCACTATGACAACGGGGGATGTTTCATACTTTTCAGGGCCGAGTTGTTCGAAGCCGGGTTAGTGCTAACCCTGGGTTAATTACGATTAAATCCTATTGGTTTTCATGGTATTTATCCCACTAACCCTGCTTCGAACAACTTGGCCCAGGTTGTCAAAATGTCAGTCTCATCAACAACAGTCCCTCACAGGACTACACTCACCTGGACCATCTTATTTTACCAAATTATGCCTTTCTCTATCTCTAATAAATTGTGTGTCAGCTCTGTCTCTGTCTGTCTGCTGGTCACCAGCAGGTCTGAGACACAGACACACCAGCAGGTCACAGGTCAGGTCACACAGGTTATTCCTTTCACCAATACTTAAACAACCCTAAACCTTTACTAATGCTAACCTTAGGCCTAAACATTGTCTTATTGTAGTATTTAATATTTAGGCCTAAGGTTAGCATTAGGGTTAAGCCCTGCTCAAAGGGTGCATGAGAGTTGATGATAGTTGATGATAGTCAAAACTATCATCAACTATCAAACGGGTGGTCAAATGGCGCATGATACTCAATGATAGTTTTGCTATCGTTTTGTTTTTTTGTTTTTTTTCGTTTACTATCGTTTTTGCTTCCGTTTTGCTCTTCAAGTCTGTTGACTTCTTTGATCCACCAACTAATAAGCGGCGATGCTTCCTTTTCTGTCTTTCGCCATTATCCTCATCATAACCTTCACTTCCCTCACTGTCGTTGGCTTTGTTTTCTTGATTTTTGTTATTTCAATCTGTGGAGGGCAAACTCTCGACACCGCTGCCATTTTGTTAGCTTGCTGAAAGTTAACTGAAAAGCTGGTGCCAGAAACTGAGCCCGTCAATTTTGGGGAATACATTGACTATCATGCGCGTGGTCAAACGCGAAAAACTATCGTCAACTATCATGAAGAATTTGAACACGCTCAAAGTGAATGATAGTTGATGATAGTCGATGGTAGCGCATGACAGTTCATGGTCAAACGAGCATGCGCGCTTTAACTATCATCGACTATCATGCACTGTTTGACCAGGGCTTTAGGGCTGTTCCAGTATTGGTAAAATAATGACCTGACCTGTGTCTTACACCTACTGATGTCACACTTTGACAACCCAAAAACTCTGTATTTTGGGGGCCTTTCTCATTTTCTTTTGCATGCATTCCCTGGTAATTGGTAACATCTGCCCTTGATTAGGTTCCTTTGAAATGGATTCATGTTATTGAAGAAATTGTTTGTCTGTCTCTATTTTTCATGTCTACTTTTTTTTAAGAACACATGTAACAGAATTTTTATGGTTTGTTGACTTTTTCAGCATTTTACAGTAAAGACTGGCAAGTTACACACTTTAAAAGGCATTGAGGTACACATGGGGAAGGGGATGGCTTCTGAGGTGATATATGTTATGTAATAGCCAATTTCAGGTATCCCTGTGGTTAAGTAATAATTACACATAAAAACATTGTTTGCAAACAGAGAAACTATACAAATATTGGTTGCAGTTGTTGTTTTTTGCTTCCAATTAAACATTTTAATCTGCTTATGACACTTGTTTGTTCTTTAATGAAGCCTTTTAACATGCAAGCACAGGGTTGATACATTATAGCAGCCATTAGTAAATGTGAAAATAGAATGGTACAACAGACTATTTACTGTGAATCAAAATAGATGCCTCCTCTCAACAGGTGTCTTTTCAATTAATTAAAATAATCTGAAAAATTGTAATATGCAAATAAAATTTAGTGCACTGTAGTGATAAAAATGATTCTGTTAATGTCATTTTATTGCTTGGGTTGGCAAAGTAGTAATTAGACCAGACATTCCTTTGATCTTTTAACCAAACATTGTCTTTACAAAGATGATAATATATCATTGATGAATTAAAGTGAAAAAGTCCAACAATTATTGCTTTGCTCACATTTTATTCAAGCAGCACAAAGCTGATTTTTAGGAATGGCTGTGATTTTATCTACATCCCTGTGATGAAAAATAAAAGTAACAATGTTCTTTTGCAAAGCAAACAATATTGTCACTGATTTACAATTTAATATTGAAAAGAAAAAAAAAACTAAACAAGCACAGTCACTGGCATGGAGCCATGAAATTTCCAGAATGTAATATTACATCCCAATATTACAGTTCCTAGCAAACATTACTTTGTAAATAATCGATGATACACGAAAAATGTACATGCTTTGTTAATAACTAATGACACCGAAATCGTAAAATATTAATTCTGAGAACTCTGGACATATTGACAGGATTTTTTTATTCACAAAATGAATATATAATGTATCAGGTAGTGAGATAACATTAAATAGTAGAAACGTGTGTGCACAGTGTAAATAAGATGAAATAAATATGTAAACTTGAGATGTGTTTACCCATTTTTCAAATACCCTTTTTTCATAACAGTCTAATTTTAGAGCTGAGGCTGAATGTTCTCATGGTGTTGTTAGTTAATGGATATTAGTATTTCAAATTAATCAATGTGGACATGAGGAGGAAAGCTAAAGTGCATTGTTTGCTGTGATTTGGTATCAAGTGTCTTCTTAAGTATTTGGGTTAATTGACCTGCTAGACTACAGTTTAACACTTATTTCTACTTTATTTAAACTACTCATTACAAAAATAGTTAACATATGACCAAAAGAAAAACGTTCTTAACTGACTTGCAGCCTGAGGTATGTTCTTAGAATGTTCTTAACATTTTGATTAATCTTAGCCTCAACGTTCTTATAAAAAAAGTTCTTATAAAAAAAGAATGTATATTAGGGGGTGTTTACATGACACCGGGGCGACTTTCGCGCCGGGCGAGTTCACTCCGGTTCCCTCTCATAGCTCTACATTTGTTTACATGATACCACCACAAAATGTCATGCCGGCGCTAGTCGCCCCGGCGTGAGTTCACCCCGGTTCTCGCACCGGGGCGAGAATTTCACTCCGGTACGAGATTTCGCAACGGTATCATGTAAACGCGAAACGACCACTCGTTTCGGTGTGAAATCGGTTTGCAGGTAGACTGGAACGGGTAGCGCATTTGTAAATTTTGTCAATCCAAGATGGCTTCGTCAGCTTCAACACGTTGGACGTGGGATGTAAACGTGGTATGAAATGACCCAGGCATCATGTAAACGTGATACGAAATCACGAAGTCATCGCGGTATGAAACTCGCGCCGGTGCGAGTTTTCCCATGTAAACACCCCCTAAATTTATGACAATTGCACAAGGAATACTTTGTCGATTGCTTGTTCGGTTTTTACCAAACAAATCACCCTATGGATAAGTATATGCTTCTTTGATTGCTTCTTCAAATTTGGTGAACTGGAAGTGCCTGATAAAGCCGATTTCTGTGTCACAAATTAGTTATAAATTTGGCTACGGAGAAGGCAGAGATGGCGACTTGGTTTCCAGGCCCGTCATCTCATCACCTTAAATTTTATCGATAACAGCAGTACGATAAAATACAACGTGAAAACTATACATTTGCTGTTATCACAGGGCTGTAATTTTAAGACGTGAAAGATCGCCAAGTGGTTGACACACTAAGGAAAACTGAGATGATACCGTCAAGAACTTTTCAGCCGTTTGACAAGTCCAACGGCGTGTTTGATACAAAGCCCAATTTGTGAACCTTGCAACTTTTATTGACAATTTCTTTGCAGAAACCTTTCCTTTCATGGTCAAGCACACTAAAGCAAGCGGTATTTGACGTATTACGAACTGTGACAAAAGTCTCGGTTAGAGAAAGCAGGAGAAGGCAAAAAATCTAATATTATGAAGAGAATTTCAATTCATCTATAAACGTTGTGTTATAAATATGTCCGCGTCTACGATTCATGTGCTCGCTTCATCTGAGATGAACACTTTGACTATTATACCAGAACAATTTCCTTCTTTGCCTCGACGGAAGCTTTAAACGAAATACGAATCCTGCCATTTGTAAAAACACCCTCCTGCTAATCATATTTCTCGCTGTCCCGACTTCAAACAGCGTTCGCCAAAACATCTATAATGTAAAAACTACACATTCCAATTCAAATTTCACTTTAATCATAAATAGGACTCCATATTGAGTTCAAATCTCCCATAACTAAGAATGACAACGCCACGAAGACAAAACTTTCCACTACCTTCTGCAAATTTTGATTGCTTACTGGTCTTGGAAGGTTCAAGATACTTAGTACCTTCTGTGCTGCAGAGTACCCACGGCCAATTAATCTCAGTCCAAGGACGAATTCTCGATTAATGTCGTAGAACCTGTTTGTCTTTGGTGTTGTATGAAAAGAGGCCAAGACTTGGTGAGAGGTGCACCTTGGATTTTTGCATCGGCAAACCCATTCTGCGCCGAGTCCGGTGCATGCCATTTCTTCAAAATTTACACTGTCGCTTTCACAGAAGCGACAAGTCACACTTTGTTCCAGTACCTGATGTCAACGATTGTCCATGTTTCGCTAGATGCTTCGTCCTCTTCAAAGTTCTCTAAATCCGACGATGAAGAATAACCCTGGCTTGTACTTGGAAGTGGCTCCTTCGCTATTTTTCTTCTACTGGCCCCATGTGCAGATGAAGCGCTGGTTGCTTTGTCAACATGTTCTTCGCCAATCTTTGAATTGGAAGGTTGATCAAACCACGAACCCTTGTCACTCTCGGCAAGACTTTTTTTTTTTTTCATCAGGAAATTCACAAGTTTTGCGTTTTTTGGGTCCTGGCTTTGATTTAGGTTTTAACCAAGGACTTTTTTCTCTTTTGAACGTTTCATGGTAGGAAATTGAAAACCCACAACACTCAAACTCGCGTGTAAACAAAAATATGCTAATGAATTGAAATAGGATCTCCCGGGTGAAGCAGTTTGCCGCGAAAAGGTCGCTGGGGAGTTCACGCCTTACGGAGATTATGACACCTTGATAATTTATTAACTTTTTTACGAAAATACCTTTTTCTCAATAACTCGCGCGCATTTAAAGATATAAACTTAATTTTTGGGAAAATTTAAGTTTAAGTAATTAACTTTAATTTGGTGAAAAAAACGAAATTTCGGCAAAAGTAGCCCGCGAAGGTTTGGAGTAACCTTAAAACACTTCTGCATGATCATCTTTCTGACATTAGGATCCTTCGCCGTGACGTTCCCGTTAATATATTGAACTTTAGTCGGGCCGTAAAGTTAAAGTAAAATCTGAGTTTCCCAAAGGATATATCATTCTGCGCCGAGCAAACATTTCAATCACAATATGGCTTTTAACCGCGACCTTCCGGTCAGAGGATATCCCGCGCATGAGCAGCGAAAGTGCACTGGTTTACGATCTGTCACGTCATTTACGCACGCATTGGTTGGTTTGCTTGCCAACCGGAGCGCAGAAAAGAAAACCACTTCTGACGCGTACGTAGTGTTTGGTTTCCATGCGGTCGATGCGGTCTACATTTGGCGGTCTACATTATGTCGGTGAGAATATACCACTTTCCCCACCGTCCATTGCGCCATCCATTGCGTATGTCATCACACATTCCCGTGGACGGTGGGGAAAGTGGTATATTCTCACCGACAGAATCCGACTGTGTACCGAAAGGGTAAGTGGCAATTGTGCGCGGGCAAGATCCCTAAGTTCAGTCCCGTAGTCGAAATGATGCGCACAAATTTCAACCGTCTGGTATGGAAATATGAAGGAAATCTTTCTGATTCGAGCCGAAAGGATCATGCTTTCAACAAGCCGATCAGACAGGAGGGAACTCAAACTATGTTCTTTTCGATGGAATGAAAAACTGCGCAGCGAACTCGCTTTTCAGTGAAAAAAAGCCTTTCGAGTACATTTCTCCGTGAATCGCAGTGTCCAGCCTTGACTTCGTCTTAGGAAGATTGCGACAGCCTCGTTAAAAACAACGTCCCAAAACAGTGGAAAAATGCTCGAAAAGACAACACAAAGTAAACAAGGTGAGTTAACTCACTTTATTGCACTCATTCATTCGATACTTTTTTCGCTTCTTTGCTCCTTTAACGTGAAACTAACCCAAAAACCAAAAAACTGCTCAGAACAGTCACGTCTCGCGCGTAACGCGAGTTTTGGCCGCCTATGGGGTTTCAGACTTTTGCATGGAAGCAGGTTAGTGGAACATTTTACATAGTGACAAGGATGGAGAATCGGAAAAAATCGCAACTTTTGCAACTGGTGAACTCACCTGTCATCGTGTTCCGTTGGCACTCTTCTGAATTGTTCAACCTGGCCACCATTCTGACGTATCAAGCCGTCGGGAACCTCATCCCTATCACCCTCTCGGTCTCCTCCATCTCGGTGATTTGATCGCAAATTTTTGAAAAGCAGCGCGCTGATGATCATCCCTCCGATTCCACCAATTATTGCACTCCAGAACATCTGTTTAGAAAACTCCATCGTTCTTTCGGTCCGACCGTGCTCAAGTCTACGCCAAGTGTAAGTGTTAAATTGTTCATGGCATTTTATTTTTCACATTTCCTGTTTAAATGTCATTGGCTGATGTTTCCAAAACGCCCCAGACACCGCCCCCGATGTTTTCAATTTGACTAGGAACGTGGTAGGAAAGATAGTAAAAGCACCTTTCGTAAGCTTGTAATTCTACTGGCCTAACAGCTGCTATTGTTTTTAGGGTGAGATGCATTGTTTCTGTTGTCAGTGTTACTGTTGTGTGGAAGGGTAACAAGCCAATGAGTGGTACGGGTTTTGCCCACGTGACATTAAATGGCGTCAAAACAATCGTCGGAACGTAACCTCTTCAGTTTACCGTTTACGGTAAAGTACTGATTCATCTAACCCCTGGAAAATAAGTGAAAATTCAGAGTATCCGTGAACTTGAAAGCGATTGAATTTCAGTTCGAGTTACGGTTTTGTACGCATGAATCAACTTTGCATGCGAATTTCTCCGTCCA
The DNA here is from genome assembly GCA_014634185.1 of Astreopora myriophthalma. NCBI lineage: Eukaryota > Metazoa > Cnidaria > Anthozoa > Scleractinia > Acroporidae > Astreopora > Astreopora myriophthalma. Next base: position 1,938,895 of record BLFK01000200.1, on the reverse strand, counting down.
TTGGTATCATGCTAAAATGTCGGTAAGTGAAAGTGTTTAAATGTTTAAGCTAACAGAGAGTTCGATTCACAATAAGATTTTACAGGCACTGTTAATACTTCTAGTTCTGTTTGAAATAATGACCAGAATATGGTTTATTTTATAATAGGGTTGGTGTATGGACTATTTTCTACGAAAAGGACGCGGGCTTTTGAGTGCTCTACGTTAAGCGTTGTCTGACTTTTCGTAAATAATTTGCGGGTATGGAATTTGTGAGTGCAATAATTATATTACTCAATTATTGGACGTGATCTCACCTATCATGCTGAAAACAGTAATTGTTTCTGAAACCTGAATGCTCTTTTTTCCTTTTTTTTTTTTTTTGCATTTGTACCGTTCATTTTTAGGTTGAAAATTACCGAGGTATAACAGTTATTAGCAGAACTTAAGGAAGTTGGGGATCATTGATAACTTGCTCGAAATTTGGCCATGATTTGACTAAATATCCAAGTACCGGTACATTGCTAAGTTATAAGCCCGCAAGAATTTTAAAGAACACTCATCCCTCTCGCACCTCTTTAACGTTTTTCAGTGCATGTTTTATTCCTTAATAATACAGCTACAAAAATCAGAGAATAATGCTGCAGAACAATCATGAAAAGATCAACTTTCTTTAATTTGGACAATTTTGAGGTTAATCCAACATGGGAAAACAAATTTGAAAACTTGATCATTATTGCTTAAGTAATAGGAACAAAAACATTTATTCCAGTCTGGTTTTATTTTCTTGCTTGTAATTTTCAGGGATGCAAACTGGCACCTTTCTGTAATCAAATTTCAAGATTATAAGAATCTTTAACAACAAACCACAGACTAATTCTTACATGCATGGCATGTAATCAAAGCTTTGCAAACATTTCAGTTTGCATATTTAAGGAGGCTTGTACCAGTTAAATGATATTTGTTCTTTAATGCATTATGACACCACATTGTATCACTAAATGACAATTTTCCGGTATCACACAAAACACTGCAACACAAGATTGTTATGCAAGAAAGCAGAATTTAAATCAAGGCCAGAATTTTGTATGTCGGGTGCCACAATTCCCTCTGTATCATCACAAGGTGTTTTGAGGCATAAAATCTTGCAGTTATTTTGCTTTTTCTTCTCTTGAAAACCTGTTTAGAGGCCAGGTTTTCAGAATAGGTGGATCATAGTTTTACAAATAGCTTTTTGGACTTGAAAAGTTTTCAGTTCTTGTGAGAAAGTCATGCCCCTGGCACTGGAAGCTACGATCTTGGACAAAACTAATAAGTATAGGAAATCGCATGAACGCGAGTGCATTTCGTGATTTATGGGCACGAGTGATGTTTTGAAAGTTCTCAAAATTGCACGAGCCGCAGGCGAGTGCAATTTGAGAACTTTCAAAACATCACGAGTGACCATAAATCACGAAATGCACGAGCAGGTTCATACGATTTTTTATTTATTATATTCTCTACAAAATTACTCAAACGCGCTACTTTGTACGGTGTTTCCATAGCAACTTCCGTATTGCACTCTATAACCTGGTTTGCACTCTATAACCTATTTATGCATTCGCCATTGGCCAATCAGAAACGAGATATTTTGTTGAGTATATAATAAGTTGGGAAAATGCGACACAGCACCATGAAATACACATCTCCTCATTTCAAAGTTCCATATATGAACAAAGTTTTACTTGTAACCCCCCTTCAATGGTTGCCGAATTGTTGCAATATTCAATAGCATCATTTTACATTCAATAGTTTATATTTGTATTCAGTACAAATCTATTTGTATTCAATAAATTATTCACATTTGTATTCAGTAGAAATCTATTTGTATTCAATAATTCGTATTTGTATTCAGTAAAAAACTTATTTGTATGCAATAAAATTTTCATAGTTCTGTTCAATAAAAATCATTTTATATTCAAGGCAGAATTTTTCATTCAGTAATTTCTGCTGTCCTGTCGGCCAGCGGATAAACGAAGTTACATTAAAGAAAAATGGCTGCTTCTGTGGATGCTTTGTGGGAGGAAGTACTATCTCCCATTGATAACCTGTTGATGGAGACGGAAATCCAAGATAGCAATCCTGAATTAGGGTTTCACGAAGCCGTACTACTACTTAACATACTTGAAATGGCAGTATCTATCCTGCGTGCATTGGTTGAAATGGATCTGGACTTGGGTGTCTACAAAACTAAGACTTAAGACCTAAGACCCAAAAACGAAGACCCAAAAACGAAGACTAGTTCTTTTTACAAGCCTATCAAACCAGAGACAGTCAAACCGGGTCAACGCTTGTCCTCAGACACCACATGATGCGAAATCAATGGGGTCTTCGTTTTGTAGTTCGAGCCAGCCCTATCTACAAAATGAAGACCCCACAGATTTCGCGTCAGCTGACAACGAACAAAGCATTTAAGCAAGGGTCTTCGTTTTGTAGACACCCAAGTCCAGATCCATTTCAACCAACGCACGCAGGATAGATACTGCCATTTCAGGTCTGTTAAGTAGTAGTACGGCTTCGTGAAACCCTAACTCAGGATTGCTATCTTGGATTTCCGTCTCCATCAACAGGTTATCATTCCTCCCACGAACCATCCACAGAAGCCGCCATTTTTCTTTAATGTAACTTCGTTTATCTGCTGGCCGACAGGACAGCAGAAATTATTGAATGAAAAATTCCACCTTGAATATAAAATGATTTTTATTGAACAGAAATATGAAAATTTTATTGCAAACAAATAGATTTTTTACTGAATACAAATACGAATTATTGAACACAAATATATTTTTACTGAATACAAATGTGAATTATTGAATACAAATATATTTTTACTGAATACAAATGTGAATTATTGAATACAAATAGATTTTTACTGAATACAAATGTGAATTATTGAATACCAATAGATTTGTACTGAATACAAATATAAACTATTGAATGTAAAATGATGCTATTGAATGTTGCAACAATTCGGCAACCATACCCTTCCCCCATTACAATGTTGGTTTACAAAGTGCCCAATGTTAGCACAGCTTTTGCATGCCATTGTCAACATTGGAGTGGGGGAGGGGGGGCAGCTGAGAATGTTATGCTTGCATGTGCAACATCACGTCTTTTTCATGCCATTTTTCCCAACAGTTTTGTCCAAGATGGTAACAATAATCCAATCAAAATTGAATTTTTATGAGATTTTAATTGCAAATAATTTATCTGAGGAACTTTTTCGGGAAGTCAGGTTGGTGTTGTGTTCTACATTAGCGCCTCCCACCTCTGTGATCGTATGTGGGCTGAGTTTTAGTCGATCTCAACCTGACTTGAGGCTTTCTCTCCGGGTACTCCGGTTTTCCTCCCTCTCCAAAATCGAGTCCCAGTACAAAAACATCTGGCTTGGGTGCCATGCTCCAGGATCATACATGACCATTTGGCGGCAGCCTGAGGCACCTTTGACATGCATTTGGCCGATCCTGTCTGAGCTGTGCCCTTCGTAATTCAGCCCCCAGGCTGTGAGTAAGGGTGATTAGCGGCCACTAATTATTAGTATTATTTTGTATCCCTTGAGACCATGGTTCTTTTGGTCAGCTCCAAGAATAATAACTTCTCCATGGGCAGGTTATGAACCAGGAAGTCTGTGAATCACTGACTTCTGGCTAATGTCTGTGCAGTCTCAGAAATTTGCAACAATTAGTGGCCATCAGCAGTTTAAAAAATAGACCACCAGTGTGACTGCATGTATTTTGGAACCGGCCAGAGCTTGTTATTACTGGTGCTGATAAAAGGAACTGTGGCCTTTGAGGAACAGATTATTGAAAAGATGGAGTCAATTTTGCAATAATTAATTTATTAATTTAAAATTAAATCCACTCAAGAGAGGAATGCTTGACCAGTTCTCACTGTAATTCTGTAGAACCAACTTGTCTAACAGTTATTTATGGCTTGTAAAAGTAATTTTTAACCCAACAATTCAATTCACCTCTTTTGTGCTGTTGGTTTCACAGACTAGCATGTTCAATTCTTCTTCCTCACTCTGCTCCTTAAATGTGATTTTTAAAACAAAATGTATTCAGGAAACCTCAAAATCCTATAATGAATATAATCATATTTCAGATTAGGCTTCAGTTTCCAATACACAACTTATTTGGAAGTGTTGCCTGTGTGCATGTGCCATCTTAAGTATTTACAACTAAATAGTATTGAATGCTGTGTTGGTCTTTGCAACATTAAATTGTTAGTTTGTACAGAGTTAATAGAGGGAGACTGGTTATGAAAGCCGGCGGACTTCAAAGGACGAACTCTTTGTTTTGGTTTATGGCATGTCACATGACCGCGAAGGTGCACATAATATCAAGACGGCGAGCAGCGAGTAGCTTTGCCCGGAGTCTACGTGAGTTTATTCCCTCTATTAACTCTGGTTTGTAAATTGTGCTCATGTAATTAATTATCATCGGCACTAGCGAGTCTTGAAAGTGCTGTAGACTTTTACAGGTATATGCAGTTCAGTAATTACCAGTTTACAAGTGCAATACTTATACTGAGCCTCATGGAGTGTTTGTGCTTTCCTTTTTTGTTTTTCTGTGATAGAAATAAATGTTATAGGAAAAGTCATGAAATACGTACATGTGCTCCACTTCTTTGTTGTCAATTTCTCCTCTGTAGTGGTGAGGCATGGGGGAAGGGGGCTCTTGAAATATTTTTCAGTGTGGGTGTGGGCTTGTTAAAGTCATGTTACAAATGTATCAACAAAAACACTTGACTTGTGCTACCCTACTCTGAACTACACCCAGGAAATGCCCCTTTGACTTATTTGTTCCAAGGTAGTTCAACAAAGTTAAAATTAACATACTTCCTCTGACGTGGCTGCTTGTGGTGGCACTAGTACAGGTGTCACATGAGCCTAAAAGGTTAAATTTAAACCAATATTATTTTAGTTTTAACTTTTTAATAGTGGGGGAGTTTTGTAAAGTATAAGTAAACATACAAGATATGAATATTGCAAGAGTTTTGTATTAAATGATTATTGTTGTTTTGTAATATCAAGAGGTTTTTTAGAATAGATTTTTAAGTATACATGGGTGTAAATGATTGCTTACTAATAAAATGTTTACGCTGTAATACTTTTTCTAGTGGCAGTAAAGTCTAAATGATCTTGAATGTTGTAAGCCTAGGTCTGAAGTTGTTAATAAACCTTTTAACATGAAAGTTTGTGTCTTCTGTTTCTCCATCACAGATTTGAATCAAACATAACACATACACATATGACAAAAAGTGGAGTTAAGGATATTTTGCAATAGAATATGCAATTAATGATTCATCACTGAGGGCCTTTGGGGGGGGGGTGTCTTGTTCCCATGCTCCCTTTAAAAAAATTGTTTGTGTTGCCTTGAATTGTTCCCAAAATTAATTATTAACTTGTTTCCAGCTTTTTGAGCCCTAAAATGGTTTATGTTGCCTTGTTCCCAGGGATATTTTGTCTATGTCCCCTGTTCCCCAGTTCAAATTGGCCATGTTCACTTGTTCCTTAAACCCACTGGGGGACCCTTATCACTTTGTCTTGTGTTAGCTTAAAAAGGGCTGCCAGTAATTTCTCATACTTTGAATTAAAAATACACGCAAAGGTACATGACGTTGTTTGAACAGTTAAAGTTACCATTTGTCCAGGCTCCTTCATTATCCTGGAATATTTGAACTTCCTTTTGAGCAAGTCTGTCCATACAAGCAGAATAATACACCCTCATTCCTGGAACAACCCACACAAAGCTTGATTGTGATAGCAGCTCCATGCCGGCCATTGCCTCATTCTTCCACTCCACTCTGGGGCAGGTCGTTGATTATATCCCAGCAAAAACCAGTAGTCTCACAAGAAACTTAAGGGTATCAAACCGACCCCTGCCCTACCCCTCCAAATATCCCAAGTTAATTTTGTTTTGTTTCTTTTTTTTAACAATTTTGCAATCCAGCTGGACTGTTCTTCTGTTCTTTTTTCAGGGACTGATTAGCACAATAGTCAGCAAAGCCCTTCCACTACTCTGCCCCCCTGCCCCCAAAAACAATGATTTGGTATGAAAAATTATATCCCCTTCGCAGGTATGAACAAGTATAATGATATGAAGCCCTCCTGACTAGACCTTTCTTCCTCACAAAGTTGTGTGCCTAAGTATTGGTAGACTTATCTTGCTTTATGAGGTCCTAGTAAGATTAAGTATTTGTCACTGGTTCCTGAAAATGTCTCTTATCCATAGATTTGAGATTGGCATTAGCTCCCTCCCATTTTGTACAAGCTGAAAGTTTGCTCTCATTCCCATCCTTGTAAAATGACGCTTGTTTATAAAGACATAGCAAGCAATATTTTCTCTCTTAATTATTGAGCCACACAAGTTATGTTCAGCTTGCAAAAAAAAAAGATCAAGACATTGGCCTCCTGAACAGATGCATCTGTAAATTAGAAAAATGGCATGGCATCAACTTATTCTTTTGCACTTTGCTGACTCAGATTGTTTATTATTATTTCCCTCTTCACAGGGAAAGAAACAGCAATATATTAATACCAATATTCTACTATTCTTAGTCATACATGTATTAACAAATATTCTGTAATAAACTAAATACAAAAATTATTAAATTACTTTCAACTGATTTGGAAGTATTATTCTCCATAAAATCTATGGCATCCATTGGTAAATATATTAATCTCAATTAACATTTTAAACTGAATATAATCAATAAATTATTGTTTTCAAGTGAATTTGGAAGAACAAACAGGAAGAACATTTTTTTTCATGTAGGATTACCTGTTATTTCAAACAAACTAGGATGCAGTTCATTTTGCTCCAAGTGAAACCTTGTTACATGAAAAAATCAAGATAAACTATACTTGTTGCAGACTTAAACCCGAAAATCCTGAAACCTTAAACTCAAAAACCTTTGAGAACTATTCCTTAATAACAGACAAAAGTATGAACTTAAATCTTTCAACCCCAAAACAACTCTAACAATTACAGTATTGTGTTTAGCAATGCAGTCAGTTTTTCATCTACTAATAATGAGCCATTTAATTAACCATTCCAATTAGTAACAGCAATGCAAACCACTACTGCAATGACTAAAAGGAGCTTGCCACTACACTAAGACATGTAACTTAACGAGTCATCTTATGCTAATCCAAAGAAAGAAATCCATTAAAACATCTTATTTGGGTTGAGTGTGAGAGGGAGTGAGCTTCTACTTGATGAGATAGACAACATTACAAGCTACATTTTTTTTGTTATACATGTAAATAAATCATTACAGTTTGTTTAAACACACTTTTGCATTTCCCCCTTTTTACCAAAAATTTAACAGAAAATAAACCTGCAAATACAGTTGTGTTAGAGGACTTTTCTAGGGAAGCACTGAAATATTTTTGCTCAAGTGACACTGATTTCCAATGAACACCATATCGTGTTTCAAGGGAATGGCACTCACCAGAGAGCGGAGCTTATTTGGCAGAATTAAAACACGAGGGGCATAATTAGTGTTAGTACCCTGCAAAACAGTTGAACAGACAATTTGTTGCTGGAATTTGGATTTAGACAACACCCTCATTACCCAGGCCTTCTAAGGGGTTTTGCCGACAGGCAACATGACATCAAAATGTGGCGACCACTTTTTTCCAACACACAGACTGCAACGGGAATTGACAGCAAAAGGACAACATTTTGTTACAGTGACAGTGATGATATATAAGAAAGATCCTGTCCGTAACAAAACTGGTGATGGGCTGGTTACAAAACAAGTGACAAAGTGACACCAGAACCCCCCTTGGAAGGCCTCATTACCTGAATATTATAAACTTACTTTGTATGGTAAAAGCGCACCTGTCCATGAAAGCCGTCTATACTTCAAGCTATAAATGTCAATTCCTGTTTTCATACTCTATGGGAAAACAGTTTCCCCAAAATTTTACTGTCAAATTTGGTTGAGGGAATTATTGAGGTGAAAAGGTAACAAAACAGTAATAACACAAATTCAAACAACGTTGCTCTGAATAGTCAAAAGATTCCGACTTAGGCCATCTTTGTCACAACCAACCCTATCAAAATAGCTGCTACTCCAACGACCACCGCCAAAAGCACTGGATTGATGCTTTTGTCTCTCTCCTTTGAAGCTGTAGTGCTTGTCTGAGAGGGTTTCTTAGCCACAGTAGCAAATGGACAAACCCCAGTTGCCTCTTTATCAGTGTTGTCAAATGCACTCCGGAGTTCCACTGCTGTTCGTTTTTTCTTGCCGCTTGCTTTTTTTTTTTCCTGCTTGCTTGCTTTTTCTTGCAGAGTTGATCAAGACGAGATCGGTACATGTTTTTGAACCTCTTGGTATCAGGGATGTTCTCAAATATGTAAAATTTTACCCCTTGACCCGTGCTTGGCAGATCCATTGCTTTAACAGCCATTTTACGAAGGATCTGACCTCCAGACAAGTCCCCAAGATATCTGGTGTAATGATGGGCAATGAGAAGTGTGGGATCTCTCTCACTGACTTCATGGATTCTGTTCACATAAGAACTGGTAGCATCAGACATTAGCACCTCTTTCCACTCCGATCCAAAATAAAACTCCATGTCTTCCTCCAAGCTCTCAAGCGGAGCCTTAAAAAGCTCATGCTCCTTGTGTTTCTTACTTTCTTCTTCAAGAACCCTGGGAGAGAAAACAAACAAATGTTTAGGGATCAATTAACAAGAATCATTTGTGCATTCCGACAGGCATTCAGGGGGTGAGCTTCTTAAAGAAACTGTCAAGCAGTACAAAAAGGAACTGACAGGTACAAATCTACTGGCAACACTGATTTCACTTCATACAGATGACCTGAGCACAATCCCACTCCACTTTTATTTGCTTTATAAATGTAACCTACAAAGCTTAAACCTTTCAACTTAACATTGAGAAAACCTATGTACCTGTACATGTCAAAGAAAGTGTCTGAAAAATCCATCTAAGATCCAAGTAGCAAAGTGCTTAGCAAAAGAAAAGTTTCATTCAAAACATTTCAAAGCATTTTACAATATTATTCTACTTATCATCCTCAACAACCTGTGGGTAGCAAAAGCTAAATATACATGTAGCTAGGTTGTGCTTATGTAAAGTAAATGCAACTAATCCAGATGGTACAGCTCCTCAATAACCACAGGAAGCACCAATCATAGTGACTGAAGAAGCAACAGTAATGACTCCAAAACTGTTTGTTACTGAGAGCTTATTGTATGCAGGAACCAACGTGGTTGTGCTTATGTTAAGTATATGCAAACTGTAAACAAAAATAAAAAATTAATGGCATGCCTTCTAATTAACCAGAGCAAGCATCCTAGGTAACTGATGAACAGTTGCTGCATTGATAATTATTTTCACAAGCAACAATCAATTGCAATCTGTCCTCTTTGAATCCTAAGCCATTCAAGAAGAAGAAACTAGGGGCGCTTTCCATTTGACAGAACTGACCGGCCAGACCGGGCATTTGGGTGGGCTAACTCTAAAACGCCTTCAAAATAACACACTTCTCGAGCATGATATATACTCCTCTTAAAGAATGTGAGGGATATCATGCAACTGTTTGCTGAAATTGTTGCATTTTGTTTGCAAACTGACCGGTCTGGCCGGCCAGTTCTGACAAAAGGAAAGCGCCCTAGGAAAAATCATGGCCCTTGAACGTGTTCAAAGACACGCCACCAGATTTAGCTGGAGCTGCGATTTAACTTATCCAGATAATTTAACTAAATATTAGGTCTTTTGCCCCTTGAGTTTAGAAGGGAGGTTCTAGATTTCTGTTTCTGTTTTTCAGCATGGTATACCACCATCTAATTTGCATGTCACTGCTGGCTACTTTGTGCTGATTTTCACTAAGAATCCTATCATAAACTTGTCAAACTGCCGCCTACAATGGGCTACCAAGGACGGCTATTTCAAAAGTCACTGAAACCCCTGTATACACTGGCCTATTTGCTCAAATATCTTTTTTATATTTGGACATAAAATTTGTTCTTTATTTTATTCTATTTTGATCATCTGTGTAATCGAATTTGAGTATTAAATAAATAAACTACAGTTATCTCCAAAAACTGTTTATTGGAGCTCACTGTATGCAGCTGGGTCCAACATGAAAAAATTAATGTGATGGGTATGCCATTAGGGCGCTACAGTTGGGTGAGGGTTAAGAGGTAGGGTTCATTAAATAAAACAAAGATATAAGGGATAATGGACACAAACCTGTATACAAAGTAGAGATCAGCAAGAAGTTGTTTGTACAAGTGTTTCTCGATTCTCCCCTTAGCAAACTCCTTGACAAACTGGATGTTCTCTGCCTCTCTGTGAATTTTCTTGGTGCCCATTTTGAGCTCCTTGGAGAGCTGTACTGATGGCTCAACATCCCCAATCTCTTCATTCACATCCCGAATAACATCATCTACAGAGCTTTGAACAACCTTTGTCCAACGCTAATCATCCAGCTTGTCAATCAGAGGTTTTCCATCACTGCATAGTGTCTTAAATGGACAACCTTGAGCTGTCACAAACACAGGGCATTCTCCCATCTCGTCTTTCAATGTATGGGACTCTTCGTGAAGATGTCTGAACATTTCTATTAATTTTGCACCATGTGATTCCTTGGCAGAAAACACTGGTAAATCACAAAGCCTCTTGTAAAGCTCCCCAACATCTTTGCTATCCTTGTAAGGGCAGCCATCTTTAAATTCAGTGCACTTTTTCAGGTCAACTTGTCCAAGGTCATTTTCTCCAACCTTTGCAAATGGGCAACCTGATCGGAAGGCAGGGCAGGTTTCTTTTAAATCTGTCAGGACAACAGAATGAACTGCATGGTTAACCACATGAGCATTGTTATGTGCTGCAGGAAGAACAGCCTCTGGTGGATCAATAATAGGCTTTCCATTGCTCTTGACAGACTTGAATGGGCATCCTTCCCTTTGAAGCACTGGACACTCATCAGCTTTCTCCTGGCCAACATTGTGCATGGCTTTCATTGTCTGCAACAGAGCATCTTTATGGTCACAATGCTCATCACTGCTCGGCATCTGTGATAGTTTACTGTAGACTTCTTTGACGGACTTTGCATCTTTGAAGGCACAACCTCCCTTGAACTCAGGACACTTCTTGATTCCTTCCAAAGTATTTCATTATCTGCAGTGGCAAATGGACAACCTTCGTTAAAAGCAGGACATTTCTCCTTCAGCTTGCTTATATCAGAGGTTGTCAACCTTGTTAACACAGCAGTTGGTGGCTCAATTACAGGCTTCCCTTCCTCGCTAGGATCTTTGAATGGACAACCCTCATTTGTTTGGAACACAGGACATTCACCCAATTTCTCTTGTAAACTTTTAGACTCTAAATGCACGGCCTTCAACATGTTCAGCAAGTGCTCATGAGCTGGACCTGTATGGTGCTTAGATTCTGGCATCTTGGAAAGTTCCTCTAGAATATCCTTGATACTATCTGTGTTCTTGAATGGGCATCCCTGTTTAAATTCAGGACATTTCTTGATCTTCTCTATGAACAGGTCTTGGGTAATCTTAGAATGAGGACAACCATCTTTGAAGGCAGGACATTTTTTATGGACTGATTCTTCTTCATAGGACTCCATCTAGGAAGTGATTCTGAAGCAAAGTACAACAGAGATTAGCATGATATAAGTTTACATAAAGTGAAAGAAGTAAAATAACATTACAAGCTAGAAAGTCAATGCACATTAGAATTGAGATGAGAAGAAATTACAATGCTCTGAATGCAAGAGGTCAGTCTATCTATTAACAGAATGACAGTTGTAACATGGACAGATCAAGATAATGATGGTATTGTTATGCAGAATAACAAGTTTTTATTTCACAAGTTTTATTGAGGCCCTGTATCGGTACACTCTGGTAAACAAAATCAAAGTTGCTGCGATTACTATTGATGAAATGACAATCTTTCAGCGATTAAGGCGACCTCTGATACAATACAAAAGCAACAATTTCACTGGAATTTAATCAACTCTTGATCTACAAATAACCATTTGCTCAAAAAATCAACTATTTGATGGAAAGCACACGAAGAAATCAACATCCGCAGGTACCCATTAACAGCACCTCTATAAGTGCACAAAATGCAACAAAAAATTCAAGTCATTTTTGCCAGTGTGCTTAATGTCATGCACAAATTCAGAACAAGCTGAATTCCAAAGAATGAATTCTAAGATCATGTACCAATTATGTATGCTGTAGTCACAGAAGCTCAAGTGAGCAGTCTATTCTCCAGCCTGGATGTACAGAAAGCATCATTAGATATTCCAAATAAGTTTATCAAAATTGCTGCCGAGCCACTATCAAAGCCCCTAGGTTATATATACAACCAGTCTATAGCAACCGGCA
>BLFK01000200.1:1907907-1912907 GCA_014634185.1 Astreopora myriophthalma | reverse complement strand
ATGCCGTCGGTTCAGCCATGTTCTAGATGTAATCGTGCACATAAACAAGAGGAAATTTGCCCGGCGAGAGGAAAGAGATGCGCCAAATGTCACAAAACAGGCCACTTTGCTGTGGTTTGCCGCTCTGTGAGTGAAGTAACGTCGAATTCGGGAGGAAATAATCAGCAATTTTTCCTTGGAGCTGTGAATTCTTGTGACAAGTTCGAAGAGCCGTGGAGCGTTGTATTGTTCATCAACCGGAAGCCTGTGCAGTTCAAAATCGACACCGGAGCCGACATCTCAGTAATGTCAGTGTCGACTTATCAAGCCTTACCTCAGCGGCCTAAGCTGAAGCCTTCAAATGCTGTGCTGTCGAGTCCAGGTGGGATGCTTAATTGTAGAGGCCAATTTACAGCAGAAGTTTGCCTTAAGAACAAACTATACTGTGTTGATATTTACGTCATTGAAGGAGCTTGTGTTAACAACCTCTTAAGCCGTCACGCAGCATGCCAAATGGGTCTAGTCCAGCGCGTTGATGAAACTACCGCTAATGTCTTTGGTGATATTGGTCTGATGAACTGTGAGCAAGTCAAAATTGAGCTCACTGATAATGCAAAGCCATATTGCGTCAACACTGCCAGGAAAATCCCATTTCCTTTACTGTCTAAAGTGAAAGAGGAGATAGATCGCATGCTGGAAGCAGGCATCATAGAGGAAGTTACGGAACCGACCGACTGGTGTGCTCCTATGGTTCCCGTCGTCAAGCCCAATGGTAAAATCAGAATTTGCGTCGATCTGAGGAAACTAAACGAAGCAGTCAAGAGAGAGAGATACATTCTTCCTACTCTAGAAGATATTGCTCCGAAATTGGCAGGAGCCAAAGTTTTTTCGAAACTGGATGCATCAAGTGGTTACTGGCAGATACCTTTGCACCCAGAAAGCTCAAGGTTGACAACCTTCATCACTCCCAGTGGTCGTTTCTGTTTCCGCCGATTGCCATTTGGTATAACCTCAGCACCCGAAATCTTCCAGAAAAGGATGACTAACCTTCTAAGGGACCAGGAAGGTGTGGCAGCCATCCAAGATGACATCATCATCTATGGGAGAACCGTAGCAGAACATGACGCAAGACTTCAGGCAGTGTTCGAGACAATTGCAAAGTCTGGACTGAAGTTGAATGAGAAGAAGTGTGAAATCCGCAAGCCTAAGATATGCTATTTTGGAAACGTTATCAGCGAAGAAGGGGTGAGCCCAGACCCAGATAAAGTTAAGGCAATTCAGGAACTTCCTGCACCACAGAACGTACCAGAATTACGTCAAGTACTTGGAATGATCAATTATCTGGGGAAATTCTTGCCAAGCCTGTCACTCGTTACAAGTCCGATGAATGAGTTACTGAAATCCGACAGTACCTGGAATTGGTCTCATCGCCAGCAGGAAGCCTTCGCAAAGGTCAAAGCCATGGTAACCACAGCGCCTGTGCTAGCCTTCTATGATGTAGACAAACCAACAGTTGTCAGTGCAGATGCTAGCAGCTATGGGTTAGGCGGTGTCCTTCTACAGAAGCACGGTGACCAATTACGCCCTGTCGCGTTTGCCTCGCGTACCCTTACCGATGCCGAAAAGAGGTACGCCCAGATTGAAAAGGAGTGTTTAGCGTCAGTGTGGGCATGTGAGAAGTTTTCCCGTTACCTTTGCGGTCTTGAGTCATTTCGGCTGATGACAGATCATAAGCCGTTAGTACCGCTGATTAACCATCAAGACCTGGATAGAGTACCCCTAAGGTGTCAGCGTCTTCTTATGCGCATGATGCGATTTAAAGCGAAGGCAGAACATGTGCCTGGAAAGGAACTAGTGATTGCTGATACCCTTTCAAGAAATCCACTCGCAGATCCATCGGAGATATCTGACACAGAAAAGGATGTCAAAGCCTATGTCGATGCAGCTGAAACTGTACGACCAGCCTCGCCTGAGAAGATGGAACAGATCAAGTGCGCTACTTCATCTGATCCTCAGCTGAGTTATGTTCTTGATTACACTGTCAACGGTTGGCCGAAGTACGCTAAAGATGTACCCGACGAAATCCGTCGATATCATGCAGTCCGTGGTGATCTCTCTGTAGCTGATGGCAAGGTCATCTATCAAAATCGCCTTGTCATACCACCCATCTTACAGCCTGAAGTATTGGAACGTATCCATGACGGTCATCAGGGCATGACCAAATGTCGTGAAAGGGCTAACATGTCAGTTTGGTGGCCAGGCATTAGCCGTGACATTCACAACAAAGTTTCGAACTGTGAGTTTTGCCAAGAGAATCTACCTACTCAGAGGAAGGAACCGCTTATCACTACACCTCTCCCAGAAAGAGCGTGGAAGAAGATTGGCTCAGACTTGTGCGAACATGAAGGGAAACAGTTTCTCGTGGTTATCGACTATTATTCAAGATTTCCCGAAATTGCCTATATGTCCAGTACCACCAGCGATGCTGTCATTAGCAAGCTCAAGGATATCTTTGCCCGATGGGGAGTACCAGACGAAATTGTGAGTGACAACGGACCACAATTTTCCTCGGATCAGTTCCGCAAGTTTAGCCTAGAGTATGACTTCAAGCATACAACTACTAGCCCTCATTATCCGCAAGCGAATGGAGAAGCAGAAAGTGGAGTTCGCATCGCCAAGAAGATACTGAGGCAGAGCGACCCCTTCCTTGCACTTATGTCTTATAGAGCAACTCCTCATACAGCCACAGGTGTAAGTCCCTGTAAGCTGATGATGGGAAGAGAAATACGTACCCTCCTACCTACACTGGAATCCAACTTGAAATCTGTGCTGCCAAACCAGGAAGCAATTGCCAGAAATGATGAGAAAACCAAAACGGCTTACCGCCAGTACTTCAACGAGAGACATGGAGTGAAAGCCCTTCCTGATTTACAGCCAGGGGATGCGGTTCAGGTAAAGTTGGACCAGCAGAAAGGTTGGAAGACGCCTGGGAAAGTCATAGCAAGAAGTCCTGCTCCTAGGTCATATGTTATCCAGACACCGTTCAGTGTAGTACGTAGAAACCGTAGACACCTGCGCACAGTGAGCAGTCCCGGTAGAGCTGAGATGCCTGACGAGCAGCAGTTGGACCTAGAGATAGAATCGCAAGCAGAAGATTCAAGCTCAAAATCTTCACGTATTGAACCAGAACGACTGCCGCAGATTGCGAAACCCTGTGGAATGATGGCAGCTGTACCCGCCTCTGCATGCACACAGTTCCATTCACCTCAATCAGAAGTTAGGACTTCAAGCGGTCGCGTCGTGAGAAAGCCTGCCCGATTTAGAGACTTTGTTTGATTTGTGTTTTGAGAACGCTAAGGCAGAGACATTGGCTGATCTAGACTCTAAATAGTTCAAGCATGTTATTCTGTTTTTCTTGCAAGTTTTCCATGTAAGTTCTGTTGTTATTAGGTCTGTTTGGTAACTCAAAGAGGGAGATGTCATGTGAGTTAGCCTCCGATCACGTGAGGTGGGGCGGGAAAAATTAAGATGAACCGAAGGTGTACACAACAGTCGTCGTACCATTAAATAATAGTTGTTCATGTTCAACTGAACTCCGGACTCAATACTATTGTGTAACATCGATGTGACAATTTTAGATATAATTTTAGATCAATTTAGGTCATTCTCTTTAGTAACTAAGATAAATGCCAGGATTAACAATGATATTGATTTAAGCTCCTTTTAGCTTCCTATGACTTTACAGTCACTTATTGTCAATTCCAAGTTCATGGTTATTGACATCGAAGTTTACTTAAGTCAGGGATGGCATAGTTTCAAGTAACTTGCTTACATGAAAGCATATCAATTCAACTCGTTGTTATATTTAATTGAAACGCGATGATTTATCCCCAATCAGGACGAATACACACATTGTCTTATTCATGCACACAAGGATTAAAAGTGAAGAATGATCATCGCAGTTAATTTTCCAATTTAAGCAATTGGAAAGGAGAAGCCTGAAAAAAATCAGGGCTTCAACGGGATTCGAACCCGTGACCTCCGCGATACCGGTGCGATGCTCTACCAAACATATTTCACATATGAAATATATTTTCACATATGAAATATATTTCACATATGAAATATTTCATATATACTTCACATCACACAAGGATTATCGAGATAAATTAACAAACGATTGCTTTCTGCCTTCTCTTTCAGACTTTTCACCATCTCTGTGTTTGATTCTTTTGAGAGATTTCTCAAACCAGCGCCAACAAAACGATTGCAGAGAATTACTTTCATCCATTCAAATAACAGTTAAGGATGAGAGAGTTGCAAGCAAACTAGTTCATGTTTTTGCACAAGAGCATACTTTGTGCTTTGCTTGACAGATTTTTAACATGACTGCATTTCGTTTAAAAAATCGCCGTCTGGAGTGCTAGCACAGCCATTGTCGTTTGTTCATATCCTCTAACCTAACCGACTAGGTACTCATTATGCTTAGGAAGCTACCGTAAGCGATTGGAGGTTGATTTGGGATGTGATAGCGATGTAATATGATGTACATGATTGTCGGCCGTAATGTATGTAAAAGTCTGATCGTGTTGGCAACCCTGTTTCTTCCTTAGGTCCCTGTTCTTCAGAATTGAGATAAAAAAGGTAAAATTTATCATTATTGACAAATTGAAAATGTGCAGAATGCCTTTTTATATTAGGAGCTCTTACGTACAGTTGTGCCTCTTTATCCGCACATCGAAGGGACAAAGAAAAGTGTTAATATTAGAGAGATGTTCATATCATAGATAAGTTCATGAATGTGGCGTCATTTTAAGTGTTTCACTGACGACATTACATCAGTTAAGTAATGACACGTGAATACCAGAAATAACAAGACGCCTGGAGGCGGCGTTGACGCGGTTGCATAACTTTAAAGGCCCGTTTACACGACCGAAAAAATTGGAACGGCTCGGATAAAAAGACGAACGGCTCCGACAAAATTTGACGTGTAAACGGTACTTCACCCGTTCCAGCCTTAT
>BLFK01000200.1:1897907-1902907 GCA_014634185.1 Astreopora myriophthalma | reverse complement strand
AAGGGACACTTAGTCGAAAACAACCGCTTTTGAAAAGATTGTTTCGTCATAAGAAATCTTTAAGCTGCGAACTCCTGAAGTTAGTCAAGAAATGTGTCGTCCAGGTGAAAGATGTTGAGTGGGTCATTTGAATGGTGGCGAGCGCAAGTTAACCCGTGTCCTTTGGAGGAGACGAAAAGGGACAAGGATAAGTACGAATTTCTTCGCGCGCAATCCCGCCGTTCCCCCTCAAGTTTGAACACCTGCCACACAGGCTAGGTTCTGTACTATGTTCTTTTTTAGTAAAGAAAAATTGCGGATATTTTGTTGGGACCCAAAGAACAGTTCGGCTGGGTTGGACGGTGTGAAGAAGTCTTCTCTTAAAGTACGATTTCCAGTGCGCCCGTACCATCCTGTAGAAGTGCATGTGCCACGGAAAAAAAAAATGTTTCTGGAGTGCGGCTGCCGCTGAGTCAGCTATACGGCAGACAATTACAAAAATGTTTTCTTCATTCGCGGGCTAGCACGATCCTTCGTGTAACCTTGCAAATCTTCTGATTCTCTGGAAATAGAACTTAACTTAGGTTCCCAATGAAACTTGGTACACTTTTACAACAAGTCAAAGGGGACGATAAAAACCTAATAAAAAAGGGGGAGGAGCATCATCTCCGGTTGCACGGTACGACGCTGAGGAATACATCTATTGATGCCGGCTCCTTTTGACAATAGCTTCGCACACTCAATGCTTTACAAATGAATAATGGCTCGATTTTTTAAATCGCGCATAGTCTAACTCGATTCTATTGCTTATTCACCTACGTGCCAGAAAAGAAAGAAAAGGACGTAGATTGTTGCTAATTTTTGTTTCCCATTGGTTGAAGATTGTCACGTCCTTGGCACAAAGAACTTTATAAACCCTAAATCAGTCACTTTTTGTTTTTTTGTATATCTGAATTATTCTCAAGTATCTATTACATAGTTGCCTCACAAAGTCTGTCTCATTACCTTATCTCTTTGCGTCCAAAGTACGTATAAGAAAGCTATTCTACGAACGCCGCCGTTCGTTCAGTTGTGATAGGCCTTTGAACAAAGCAGAGCATAGAACGAGAGTTTTCACTGGGAGTGTTTTTGGAGTTCGGCCTATTTTTGTCACCCAGAGTCAAGATCAAACGAGAGTCATTCTTGCAAACCTCTAGTTTCGTTTTCCTTTTTTTTCTTTTTGCCGTGTTCCTTTCATTTTTCGTACCGTTTCTTTAACTTTGACGCTGCATTTCTTTTAGTTTTCACAGCAAGTATAGATCGTTTTCACGTGACGTCATCACTTTCTAAAATCCAAAACTAAAGAGCCACCAAATTTTTTATCCTCATCAGGCATAAGAGGGGGTATATTTATACCTGTTTACAATTTTACAGCTCAATAGCGTGCTTCGTTTGGAAACCAGAGCGTTTTGAATTTCATAGTTATGGAGGTGCGTGACACAAGGCTAAGATCGAGTTTGTTGAAAAATATATACTTATCTCATGATTTTGAGCCTTTTTAGAAGTTAGAGCATTCGGAAAAGTGCTTATGTAAATGCTTGCTTGGTCAGTACTGATAATCAGTCGCCTTGATAGCCAAAGTAAGCTCCAGATGTTTATAGTATTTTCCGGCCGCCATATTGGTGTACCACGGAGGTACACCAACATGGCGTTTTCATACTGGGCTCTGTAAATTTGTGCGAAACATTTCGACGAATATCTGAGGTTTCGGGAAACGCACAGGCCTAAAACTTGGAGAAGAGTCTCACTTAGTTATCTTCTATAGCATCACAATTCCTTAGCTTTTTCCACTGGATGGTTTTCGATTTAATATTTTTATTGCGTGACAGTGAAAACGATCTATTGGATATAGCCTGCGAACTCCAGCACATCTCCACGAGTCCGCGGCACTGAGAACGCGCCAAAGATACCGTTCTTATCGAAGAAATTGGCCGTTTTTATACTAGAGGCGTATAATCCGTCCAAACGAATTATGCGTCTCACATTTTATTCGTCTAGTGTAAAAACAGGACGAACCATATAAGACGCATAATTCGCCTAGGAGTAAAGTTCGTCCAGTATAAAGTAGATAGTCTAGACGCATAATCCTTCTTATGGCCGTCTTTATGCTGGACGAACTAAACATACGCAGAACAAATGTTTGCCCAAGTTCGTCGTAGACGGGTTAAATATTAATTTAGTTCGTCCCGTCTTTACACTAGGAGGACAAAATGACAGGCGCATAAATCAGTGGGCGTTTTTATATGAACAGTATCAACGTCAACATCAACGTATCAGTATCAACGTATCAACGTCTTCCATGACGTACTAAAGTGGGCAGTTCGTCAAGATGGATAATGTCCGTTTAGTACCAGACGAACTTAACTGATACGCAAAACAAATGTTTGTCCAATTCGTCCTAAACGAATTATGTTACGTCTCTATGTAGAAAAGAGGAGGAGTTAAAACTAACGCTCGGCTGGCCCAGCCTTCAAGCGCGCAGAGAATATCTTAAGTGCATGTTGGTCTATAAATGTATCCATGGATTGACGCCATCATACCTTGCGTCTGAATTCACAACTATAACACCAGAGGCCGTGATTTTCTACGCCTTCCACTTGCGCGTACTACTCGGTATCAGGGAAGTTTCAGAATTAGTGGTGTTTGGGCATATAATGCCCTACCGCGATACTTGAGGCAAATAGAAAACCTTAACGAGTTTAAGGTCCTTCAGAAATGATTACATTTAAGGGAGGGAGGTTGGGGGGGGGGAGGGGGCTGGGATAACAAGGGGAAGTAATTTGTGTATTTTTTATGTACCTGCTCTCTGTCCAATCTGTATGTGTTTTTTGTAAATTGTCCGAGTTAGTTATGTTATATCAGGGCTCCATTTCAACTAGCTATTCTAAACTAGATGCTCCTGTATAAATATTGATTTAAATTTAAAAAAATAATAATAATGAATTAAATTACTTTTTCTCGAAAGCATTCCAAATATCGAAAAACGCGTCCAGCCTCGAAACATGAACAAATAAAAGTTGTCACAGAAGTTAAGCTGGCTCAGGAAGTCCGAGTAAAGTTGCAGTGAATACGAGAACAGGCAGGTATCTTCTGTTTCCGGTGCCAGGAAGTTACCTACCGCACGTGAAAACTCTGAAAAGCGAAAAACTATGAAGGAATGAAGAAAACGCCGCTTCGGGAGTGTCGAGTCAACTGCAAGGTGCTTGTTTTTTTTGTTTTGTTTTGTTTTTTTGTTTTTTCGTTTAGGAATAAAACTGAAAGTAGTCGCAGATTATCGCGGTGCATTCGTTTATGTTAATTCAAAATGGTCCCCAAATCCCTTGATTGACAGTTGCTCCTCCCCAACGATTTTCAGTCTAGGCCAGGTCAAATCGTAAGGTTTGTCGGGTCATGCAGAACACTTGGGCGAAGCAGAGCGCCGAAGTCTTGCAGGGAGACGGTTGTTATTTCAAGAAGACTTAAATTTGCCTTTGTTAAGCAGTAAGTTTATGGAATTGAATTCAAACTTAAGTTTAATTCCCTGATTTCACGTGAAATTCGAACTCCCTGTAGCTCCACGTGTTGTGGCGTTATAGTCTACCAGCATTTTCGATCAGACGCAGTTCACAAAAACTCGAATTCATAATTATTAGCTTTCAAGTCTTAAAGAACTGAAGCTAGATAGCCCAAATTATAAACAGCGGGGTATCGCTGTCATCGTCGTTAGCTTTATTACAAAGTATGAATTTGTATTAAACCTCAAGCTTGTATATTTGAAAAGGTCAAGTGCTGTTTGTTAAGCTTACTGCAATGAAACACTCGGGTCAAATAAGTTATCAGCGAGTGGAAGATTTGTTCGCACTTCTCACTCGCTAATCTCTGATGGTCCTTTCCACGCTTAAGTGTCAGACAGGGCCTCAAGATTATGCGTGACGTGTATGTAAGACATGTTTATCTGTCTTGACGGTGAAGGTGTCATAGACCTAGATATACCGAGATCGACTAGCAATGGAGTTATTTCAGTAGAGTTATGACTTAGAGTTAGAGTTAACGACTACCAAAATCCTGAATTCAAGAGTCCCAAAACCCTAACCCTAAACCTAACCTCTAAAAGTCAGTGTTTAGACCAAATGGTAGTCACTAACTTTAGATCTAACCTAAAAATCATGAATTTAGGGAGGGTCTTGTAAGTGTAACTCTAACTCTAGGCCATAACTCTATAAAAATAACTCTATGAATAGCTGTCCCCAGATATACCAAATATTAAATCTTTAAGGCCGATACAAACTAGGGGTTTTGCTCCTGGGTTATGCCCCAGGAGCACACTCAAGGGAAATCTTTATCCTCGGGAGCAGAATTTCCACCCCCACAAAATGCTCCAGAGCAAATTGTGTGTACTGGTTGTGCAAAATGAACCTGGAGCATGCTACAGAAGCAAAAAAACTTGTGTGTATTGGCCTTTAATTTTTTGAGGTGCTGGGGTCAAAATGAATGACCTTGCAATAAGGGAGGAACTGACTTAAGATGGGGGTACACATGAAATTGAACGAAATTTTAAGGGGTTTAGAGAAGCGATAATTAAAAGGAAGAAAATTAGTTTTGAAACACTAACAGACAGTTGATGCCTGCCAAAGAGCACTCCAGGTTGGTAGGGGACTGTTTGGGTGTGCATATACTAATTTTTAACTTCATATTCTAATTTCTAAACTACATTAAATCTTCACCATTTCTTATTTCTCCAAACTTTGCTTCTTAGAAAAACTACCTCCTTCCAAATATACCCAAAATCATCCAAAAATTTACAGAACACCACAAAACATCAATTGGTGTGATGAGCATGGGGTTTTGGTATTACTTGAAATGTGAACAAGATATCTGTATCAAACCCATTTTAAGTGGTGGAAAAATGGCTTTCATGTTTACCCCCACCTTACTTGCTACCCATAATATCATTTAACTTTACCTAGGTTTTGACACATTTTACTTTGTGGGGGGGGGGGGGG
>BLFK01000200.1:1883219-1897897 GCA_014634185.1 Astreopora myriophthalma | reverse complement strand
CAAACAGAGAGGATTTTTATTGGTCTTCCTTTTCTTCATTTGCACACTAAAGATTTTATCTCATTTACACAGGAAGGAAAGAATATTCCATAGTTTGGAAAACGCTCATAAACATAGGTCACCAACTTAGTTTGAAAGATATATCTAAAGAAGTGAGGGCTTTGCCTTTGAACGGTTACCATAACAATACATATGACACGTGACGTCACAACCGGTCTTAAGGGAAACTTTAATAAGCCTATCATCAGCTTCCCTATGATTTGTTTCAGTGACTAGAATAATATAACTTTAATGTTTAATTGTTCCAACATGTGTACAAGCTGTCCCACACCCTCAACTAATTTTCTTCTGATAAGAAATGACTATCACAGTATTTTGGGCTTATTTTATTCTATTTTGTTGTTGTTGTTGTTTGTAACTAAGGCAGAGTATTTAAGACTTTTATTTCTTGTAACACACGCTTGTTAATTCTATGAAACCCAGTCCAAAACCTGGAAAGTGCTGTTTTTGATTGTGTAAATCTGCTACATTCAGTGGGCTGTTACAATCCTTTTTGGGTCAGCAGGCAAAAAAAATAAATAAAAAATAAGATGAGAAAAAAATCCCCAGATGTTATCAGTAAGGTTTTAATATTGTGCATATACATTTTTTTGGTGTGAAGGAATAGACAAAAAAACTTTTCACTAGTAGTGTTTTTGCTCTATGAAAGAAAGGTTTGGACTTGAGATGCATTTCTGAATTTGAACTGAAGGGAAAAAATCCCGGAGGAAGCCTGCATTGTATTTTTTCTTCCAAGAAAGTAGACGGCCATCTCATTTAGGCCACTAAGTTTTGCTGGTATGTAGTCTGAACTTGCAGGTTTTGCCATAGTTTACACAATTTTTAAATACAGTTGTTGTATCAGCTGTTGCCATTTGAGTGAGGCGTGTTAACATTTGGCATCAGTGGGGTATGTTTCCCCTACATGTAACAATATGAATTTCTTTACTTTTAAATTCTTATACCCTGATTTGTACTTGTTTATTTTAGAGATGTCATGGATATAATAGTAGACTTGGAAGGTTTTGAGAGCTGACTCTTGATTGCACAAAGTTCCCTGCTACAGCTGTAATCATGAGACTAATTGCTGTATGCAATCAAAAGGAAGTCAGTACCAACTGGCTATTGATGGACCAAGTTATAACAAGAATGAACAGGTTTGTATGCATGTGTGGTCTTGGTTACAGTATAAAGTTTGGTCATTTATTGACAACATTTGTGACAGTCGCACTTGTCTCACTTCTTATTTTGCCTTAACTCTAATCACTGTCTCTACCTTCTGCAGAAACGTGGCTCATAGCAAAAACACTATCTAGCAAATACTGTCCCTATATTTGTCCAAGGTAATGTCCTTGACATATATAGCATTAACTCCTTTTCTGTTGCTACTTTTCATGTACTTGTACCATGATAATCTTGTGCCTAATAGTTTTCCGTGATCTTTTTTCAACTAGTCACCAGCTTCATCAACACAGAACTCGATATGCCAGATTATCAGGAGTCGTTTGACTCCCCACATCTTTTTAAAAGTGGAAAATCATAATTTAATTTGATGATATAATTAAGTTGTAAATTAAGTTGATGATAATTACTCTAGCTGTAGGCGGCTAGAGTTATAAATCCAGGTTTGAATCTTTTTTTTTTTTTCGGGTCACGATTTTCCAATCAATTATCGATTAGTATCGATATCAGTTTGAGCGGGCTTTTTAGATGAGTGTACGCACTGGGATTCGAACCCGCGCTCTCCTGCGTCAGAGGCGGTAGCGATCTCCATAAGGCCATCGAGCTAACATCGCACCCAGCGGGGAAAAACATCTATTAATACCTTCTTTATGTGACCGGAAACCATTACTTCTCCATATCCGGTTGTATTATGACACCAGTCAGCCATCTTTAGCCACCTACTTTCTTTTCATTGTACAATTACTGCTGGTGGAATGTCATCAAAATGCCATTGCAAAAACTTGTCAAGTATCCGTTTCCCAATTTTGAATCAAATCAGTGCGTATTGTAACATTTTTAGATCTGTACAACAAAGTCAATTCGACGATTGGAGTTTTGTCTATGTTATCGCTATCGTTGTGTAATGTTTCACTGACCAATTTCCAGGGCCGGCTACTGTTTGCTATCAGCTTTCTAGCATAAAATCAAACCTTAAAAATTCAATCGAAAATCGGCTAAAAGAGAGGCTAGAGTATAGGCTACCTGTAGCCTCTTGTTAAAATAGAGTTGAATGCACATGAATTGACTGGTATAGTCCCTCTTTTGAATGATTACTTGACAAAGTCCAGACTCTACAAGACAATTGTTGCTATTTTTTGTTAAAAGGTGCTAATTATTGTAGTAATGACATTATCTTTATTATGATGTAGGATCTATGCATTACATTTTTTCGTTTTTTGTTCCTTTTAAGCATTAAGCATTCTTTTTTGGCTTCTTTGTTTTTCTTGTAGTCTCTTAGTGTTATGTTTCACCTGTTCATTAGTGTCTTTTGTACGTTTCGCTTCATTAGTATGTTCAGTTCGCTTTAGCTTTTTCTTTGCATAATTTATTAGTGTATATAACCTTTAATTTCATGTTCTTGCCTTACTCTTCGCAAAGCAGTCGCGCTACATGCAGTTTAAAAGATTTACTTCAGTTCCGCTACTATCAGTCAGCAGTGTATCAGTTCATCTAGTTTCTACAGTCGTAACAATGTAAGTATTCCTTCTCAGTTTCCGTCGTTTGTCGCATTTCATATAACCTTTGTATCGTGTTTACCTTTGTAACCTTTTATTCCACTTACTTGTGTTTTCAGTTTTCAACCCGCATTTCACTCCACATTTCAATTAAAGCATATTTTTATTCAAGTGGTGTTTGGAAAAGTTACATTCTTGAGCCCTCCGGGCTGTTTAGCCTTCAGGCAATTACAATGATTATGATCATTATGATTATGATTATTATGATTATGAGGTCATCAACTGAAACATGAAACTTCTCCACTCTATGATTGTCATTCACCATCCTTTATAAAAGAAATAATAAAACAAAATAAAGAAACAAAACAAAACAAAAACACAGGAGTATTGTGAATCATTCTGCATTGCAAAGAATATTAATGCAAGGGCTAAAAGCGAAATAAGCATACTCTGTATGTGACTTAATTGTGAATTGCAGCCACGTTCTGGGCAATAAATGTTGCTACTATACACATATGTAATTGTAACAAATAACTGGCCGTGACATCCCCCTAGTGTTGTAAGGTAAGCTATTAAGACAAATACTGTATTTACCCATGTATTAGTCAAAGTCATGCATAAGTTGACCCCCACTTTTTGAGGGTAGGAAACAGATTTTCTGCGTTTCTTGGTGTAGTTTTCTAGAGAACTTATCTTGTGTTCCAGAGAATTTTTTTGGAGGTATTATGGATAAACCAAACAAGCATGGCAGGTTTCAGTGAGAAGTTTATTACTATCATGCATACGCAAGCAATACGCAAACACGTCTCTGGCATGTTCACAGACAACTTTTTGGTCATAATTTAAATAAACATGTAGAGTCGTACCTTCTAGTATTGAAACTGACCTTTCTTATTCTGGAGAGGCAGAGGGGTATCAGTATTCGAAAGAAACGCCAGGGAAACTCAAGGACTTTCAGAAAAGATCTCAGTAAATAAAGCGCCATCTTGAAAAAGTTAGTAACCAGGCCACAGAAATAATTAGAGTCTGGTTGTCAAAGAGTCAAGGCATTGTGCCTGGTTACTAGGCAAATTTAATTGAGTTACGCAATGCGCACAACTAATGATTTATTGGAGGAAAAGTCTGTTCTTTGAACCATAATCTAACCAGGGAACATCTCTAAAACAGTTTGTTTTAAGCACAGTTTGGCCTTTGAGCTTTCAAACTTGAGGTAATGCCATTTTGAATCGAGCTGGTGGTTTGGCAAAAGAAACACTACAGAAGAACTGGCTTCACTTACATTTTATATTCTCCGAGATCGCAATTGTTGTGCTAATAATGTTGGAATTATCTGACTGCCGATAGACTCTGTTTGACACATGTATAAGTCGAGCGCCATTTTTTGAAGAGATTTTTAGGTGCTGAAAGGTCGACTTATACACGGGTAAATGCGGCAATTGACCACTTCCCTTGGGGGGCTTTTCAGGGCATATAAACCAAATAATACAAATGAATGTAACAGAGTTGAGAATCTCAAACGGCAGAATGTAGACCAGTTTTTAGGTGTATTGACAAGCGCCGCCCAGGAGTTGAACCAGGGACTTCCCAGAACAACTCTACCTGTACAGCTGTAGCTAGTGGTCAAAGTGGGTTAAACCAGGGACCTCCAGATTTCAAGTCTGGCCTCCTGGTGTTTGACCCGTTCTGTTAAGGAAGCATCTGTGATATGCTTATCATCAACAAAGCCATCTGCTGAGTGTTATAAAGCACATTGTTTTGATTATTATTTTCTCCTTAGTTTTTGCTGCGCTAATTTTTTCTTATTCCTCAACCAATGAATAGGCAATTTGTTCATGACTCAATATCATACATTCCATTCCTTTTCCTAAACCATGTACAAGCATTATTGCTTTCCATTATTTGAGTTTTTCTCATGCACTGCCAGGGCTTGGGAATGGGTCAGATCACCTTGAAAGGGCAGTTGAACAGGTTCCAAAAAGCAATTATGATGATTTTTAGTTGAGTGACATAGGAAGGAAGTTTGGTGATAAAGTCATGACATTCAAATTACCATGTTGTTAATTAATATTGTAAAAATCAGTTACTATTTTTTCTGTAGGGTTACTTGATAGTGCCGCAGGTTGCAGTATGCGGGTTAATTAGGTGGTTATATCTTTACGTTCACCTCTCTGATTGGTTACAATTTTGGATTCTCCCAGTCCCAAAAAATACCCAATAAAATATTTTTTATAAGATCATCTCTGATTAGCTTAGTAAACAATGGGTAAATCCCTGCATACCAATATGTGATTTGGGGCACCTTTAGAAAAGTTAAATTTTAAATGGAAGAGTAAAAATTGGAATAAACCAGATTTTCTTTTGCTTACTGGTGTAATGAACCCACTTGGGATATTGAAGTAATGCTCAAAAAGCTTGTAAATAGCAAGCCAAGTGCAAAGGAGAAGAGCTGATCTAAGGCCTTCAAGATTTCCAGGAGGTAGTGCTCTCCAAACCCAATTTTGTCGAAGGGAGTATAGAAAAAAATTCATCCCTCTATGGATGGGTATGGGTATGTCATGGATCCATACAATTATGCCCCTGACTTTGGCTACTGGTAGTCAAAATTACCTCCTTCCTTCATTTTCTTGATTAAATGGTCCTTCCCCAGTCTGCAGTAAAGGTCAAAATTAATAAATTATGATGTAACATAATTTCCTTCCCTGAATTTCACATTTTTAATAATGCTTTCAGATGACATACTTTGCCTTATCTATTCATCAGAATTTCAAGACTCATTGGTTATAGTCAACAATAATTTTCAATCACGAATTTGGTGTAAAATGGTTACAAATCTGCCTATGTGAATGCTTACAAATAGGGCAATTTAGCCAACGTCTTGCAAAAGAAGTGTCTTTATTTGATGATGGAATTTAAATAGAGTACTCCAAACTGGTCCTTTTTAGGACAACAATAGTTGTTTTATTCAAGTCAGTGTGCAACAAATACGAAGTATTTGTCTAATACCTCTGGGAATCATATCATTTCTTAGAGACTTCAGGTTTATGCAAAGAAGCAGCAAACTTAAATTTAAGGGTTTAGACTTTTTCTTATCCAAACACTGATCCAAACAAAGGGAAAGAAAAAAAAAATGAAAGAAAAATATGTTAGCACAAGAGCAGCAGGGATAGTGGGAAGGAAAGAGAATAAGTAAAAAGCATAAAAATTTACAGTTACTGCATAACTTGTCCTGTCTAGAAAATGTTTCAAGTTCAGAATTCTTTATTGATCTTAGCATAGCAAAGCAAACTCAAGTTACTGTGTAATATACCTCCAGATCTTCAGGAATACCTTCCACAAATGGAAATCTATCTCTGCAAAGAAGAAATAAAGCATTGCCAAGGGAAAAGAAAAACGTGAGTGCTAAAGTAGCAGTATGCCACTCTGTCATTGTTAAAAATGATGTAATAGACCAACTTTGGATATTGAAAGAATGGTCAAAGAGCTTGTAAACAGCAAACCATTTGCAAAGGGGGGAATAACTGATCTAAGGCCTTCAAAATTTCCAGGAAGTGGTGGTTTCCAAACCCAGTTTTATTAAAGGAAATATAGAAGAGCTGAAGAAAAATATCTCTGGTCAAATGGTGCATGATAGTTGATGATAGGTTGAGAGCCTAACTAACACTGACTATCATCAACTATCATTCCCATGGCCAAACAGGTGGAAGAAATTCTCATGATAGTTAATGATAGCCAAGTCACACAAGAGTTAAGCTATCCTCGAACTCTTGTTTTGCCTTTCCTGAAACTGCTCTATTGTGATAATTGTCAGAGAAGACGTCCCACAGTCATGGGCTGGCCTCGTACTTGTCTATCAGACTAAATATCGCATTGTTTGTTCCATTTATTACTCTTGTTTGACTGGCAATGGTTCTTTTTGGGTGGACCTTCCACATCTATGAATTCCACTTCATCAGAAGAAGATAATTCTTTCATTTTCTTGAGAAGGATCTTCTCATTTTTTCAGTTCTTGTCTTTTGCAAGCAATAAGTTTGATTAATTGATGACCAAGTTTTATACTTATGGGTGTGAATACCTTCTGGACCACACAATTATGCAGAACTTAAGACCCTCTGTGGGTGGTTTATTAGATCATTCGTAGGACCACAAATTTATGCAGACCTATAGACCCTCTATGGGTGGTTTATTATCATTGCTAGGACCACACATTAATTTTATGCAGAACTAAAGACCCTCTTTGGGTAGTTTATTATCATTGATAGGACCACACATTTATGTAGAACTAAACAAGGCTGTGCTCTATGAAAAAAATTAAAGGAGCCTGTCAGGGTCCCAACCATGCAAGCTAGGGTACCCAGCCCTCAAAGTTGGTCGCCTGAAGAATTAATTGATTGATTGATTGATTGATTGATTGATTGATTAGTTAGCCATTTTTACTTAATTAAGAATTAACTATGTAATTTAATAATAACATTTTTCAAAGTGCTTTTAGAGGAGTGTGGTGTTAATGGGATTTATCAAGAATTAGTCACTGAATCTTAACACTAATCATTGACTTCAAATGTACACTCTAACAGTGAGGTCTTATTAATACAGAGCTTTCCAAAGTGTAACAGAAATGTTTTCAAAATATTCATCTGACTAGCTTATCGAGCTGAATACCAGCCTGTTTTGTGTAGTTTGGATGCTTTTAAGTTCTTTAATCAAAATTTGCTTTCTTTTCTCACAAAAATATCAAGTACTGTTAAGAAAATCATTGCAATCTTTACAAAACCGTGGGATTTCAAACTTTCCATCCCATGTGGATTCCTAATGTTTGCTGTGTAGCTAAATTTAGCTGTTGTAAATAAACTAGCTAAATGGATGTAAAGCATATGAAGGTATTTATTATAACTTAAGAGAACTGTGCAATTCCCGGAAATGATGTAGATTCTTTCTCGCAGTTATTTAGCAGTGCCCATTTTTATATTTTCAAGTTGTATTCCAAGGGAATAAAACTAAATGTCAAGGCGACATAGCTCCATGCAGAATAATTGAGCAACAAGAAAACATGATAAATTTGCATAAGCGAAGACTTTCGTAAAATGCGATGTAACACTTCATGTTCACTCAGCTGTAGAAAACATTTGAAACACTAATACAAATGATTTAAAAGAACATTCAAATGGAAAATTGAGGCAATATTTTGGAAAACGATACACTATAATTGTTTTCTGAACATTCGTGCCCTTTGTCGGAGAGTCGTGTTAAATCATGCAGAATGAAACTTGAGATTTGAGCACATGAGGGTGACGCAAGCGACAGTTGTTTGTGTGAAGCACATTTTTCACTATACCTTGAAACAGGGCTCAAAGTTAATGACCAACTGGTCGCATATGCGACTAGAATTTTGGCTGTGCACCTAAAAATTCATGTGTGGTCGCACCACCCTGCCTTAAAAGCCAAAATACAGTGCGACTTCTCTAGTGCTTACACACCTGAGCATACTAACGTACTCTGATTGATAAATATAAATTTAACATAGATATAACACAACCAACCACCAAATAATAAAGTTGTGAAATATCCTGATTCTTTTATTTGTTTTCGCTGTGTTCAATACTGCCGGAATAGGCCAATATTGCAACACGAAGCCTGAGTCGCTCTTTTTGGAGCGTTGATTAAGTATTCTTTTGGATTAGGTGCTCCAAGTATTTGAAGCTGTGCACCTAAAATTTTAAACTCTGGGCTAAAAATTTCAGCAGTGCGCCTAAAAATTTACACCTGGTTGCACAAGTGCTCCCAAAGCCAAAAATAAACTTTGAGCCCTGTGAAACATAATAAATTAACTGCATAATTTTACATATTTTGCTTTCTTTACTTTAATTAAAAAGTAATTGAACTATGAACAACTACAGAACAGGTGTGCCCGGCCGGGTGAGGGGCAATATTTTTCAGTTACCTAAAGCCAAATGTTAGTTGCCTCTGGAGATAAAGCGCCGCTAGAGCACAGGCCTGTTATAGTTGACCCTCTGTGGGTGATTATGGGTATGCCAGGGAACCAGAAAATTATGCATCTGACTTAGGCTAGGCAAAATTACCTCCTTTGTCCATTTCCATGATTTAATGGTCCTTCCCCAGCCTGCAATAAAGATCAAAGTTTGACTTTGATGTAACTTGTTTCCCTGAATGGCACATTATAAACTTGTTTTTGTTCTCAAATAATGCTTTCAAAGCATTTTTTCTTATTTATTCATTGAAATTTCAAGACTCATTGATTCCAATCAACAATTCCAATCATTAATTATTTTGCAAATGCGGTAAAAGCAATAACTTGGTGAAGTGTGAATATCCCCTTGTAACTATTGTTTAAGCAACCTGATTATTACAATCCTCTACCGTAAAGATGTGTGTAAGGCCACCCCTTTCTGGTCAGCCTTTGGGCTTTAAATCAGGGGTGTGGCTTTTGTACTAGAATGCCTCCTTCTGGGATAAAAATTTTGTGGTTTCTTGCCACCACATGTGAGAATGGGAGAACTTGTAAATTGCAGTAGTATTTCCTAATGTTGAAAAGATTGCTTGGTTACTAAGCACACATAACATTTGGTGTGAAATGCTTACGAATCTGCCTATGTGAATGCTTACAAATAAGGCAATTTAGACGACATCTTGCAAAAGCAGTGTCTTTATTTGATGGTAGAATTTAAATATAGAGTACTGCAAACTGGTGTACTTCCTAGAGTCAATAACAACAATCACTGTTTTATTCAAGTCAGCATGCAACAAATTAATACGAAATATTTGTCTGATACCTTGAGTAATTGTATCATTTCTTAGAGAATTCAGGTTACTACAATGAAGCTGCAAACTTAACAACTTTAAGGTTTTAGACTTTTTCTTAACATTGAACTCCAAGAAAAGGGTGCTGCTTATCTACAAGTGCCACTTACACATGAGTGTTTGTGGTAAACTGAAGCATTACCAATAGCATGGTTTTACAACAGACTTTTAACGATATATTGCGCTAAACTTGCATTAAGTTGTTTAAAATAATAATTGAGCTGTAGCATGTCATGTAGCATTAAAATGGTGTCTAGGGATATTTAAAGACTTACTTAGTATTCTATGGACGCTGAGCCAAACAAGGGGGAAGTAAAAAAAATGGAAGAAAAACATGTTAACACAAGAGCAGTCATTTGCAGTGTGGTGATCCTTGGAGACCCAGGGATAGTGAGAAGGAAAGAGAACAAGTAAAAAGCATTAAAATCTACAGTTACTGTGTAACTTGTCTTGTCTAGAAAATGTGTCAAGTTCAGTGATGTTTACATAGCAAAGCAAACTCAAGTTACTGTATTCTTACCTCCAGATCTTCATGAATAAATGCCACAAATGGATGGCTATCTCTGCAATGAACAAAAGGAAGGGTTTTAAAAGAAAAACGTAAGTGCTAGAATAGTGTTATATAGACAGGATATTACATGGGCATGCGGTGATATGAAATTTCTCCTCATGTTGAAAAATATTTCATGAGTGTGCACAGCAAACAAGTGAAATAGTTTTCAGTTTATTATATCAACACCAATGAAATACCAAACCATTTCTCTTTAGTACGGTATTGTTTACTTGGACAGAGGCGTGGTCTATTATGTAACCATAGCAACGGTGATATTTTCATGTGTGAAGATAACATGTTATTTTCACAAGTGAAGATATCATGCTTTCGCACAAAAGCTCACCTGGTATTTCATTGGTGTTGATATAATTAAGGTGTATCATAATAGCATGAACAAAGTTCTAATGGTTCTGTTTTAATTGTTTCCCCATGGAAAACATCCATATGCTATGCAATGTTTTTTATCTACAGTAGCTCAGTTACAGTTCTCATTTTCCTGGTAAATAGGAGAGAAATTGGTAATTTTTTTCGCTAACTGTAATAGACCAATTTTGGTATTTTAAAATTCGACTTCAACCAAAAAGACTACTTTCAGGGTCTGGGCTGAGTTGGTCGAAGCAGGGCTAGTGTTAAACCAGGATTAAATACTATGACAACCAATAGGTTTTAACTGGACTTTGTCTGATGTCCTTATGTGAAACCTTTTCTTTCAAGGTAACATAAATACTGGTATCACAGATCAACTAGAACTCAAACAATCTGAGGAAATGCACAATTAAATTATTAATAAAACAAACACACATGAAGCATTTTTCATGACGACAACAACCACAGAGTGCTAAAATCAGTTGTAAAAGTTGTTGAATATCATGTGGATGAACTATGATGTTTTAATACTTCAGGTACCATTATCCACGCATGCTATGCTCTCACAATAACATAGGGTTTATGGGAAATGGGTGCTGTGTGGGGTCTTAGGGCGATATTTACCACAGCAAAGTAGGCTCAGAGATAGAATGTCCAGAAGTAGAGAGGAAGATGCTTACTTGGTTACCTGTTGCTTACTTGGGTGATTGTGGCAAAAAGGCCAATTTCGATATATTAGAATTCACTCCCAGACAAAGGCCTCATCGCGAGGCTCCAAGGAAAGACTCGTTCAAATCCTTACTTTACTTACACATTGACCGAGTTTTGGTAATAGTAATGGATTTATACAGTACATGTTCATGGTGGTTTACAATTCTTTCTCTGGAGTGCTGGGTTCTGCTAGCCCTTATGTTTATTCGAGGCAGCCAGTACTCAATTCTTTTCTGTACTATTTTCTAGATGTATTGTAAAGTAGGCAAGTCAGCTAAAACTGGGGAATATCCGAGAATATTCCCCAAGTGATAATCCCCACTTTCCAAAACTTCAAACCGCGAAAATATTCGAAGGATAATAAACACACTAGCCTCAATTTGGCTTTAAAAATATGCTCGGATATTTGTGCTTGGACGTTATCTGGTCCGAGAAGCGAACAGTTATCCGAGAGCGAAGCTCGAGGAAAACTGTAAGCTTCGAGGAACAGATAATGTCCAAGGACAAATATCTGAGCATCTTTTCGCGCCAAATGGAGGCTATTGTTTATTCACACTCTTAAGACTTACCTATTCATTTGATCTCAGTTGGAATTGTATCTTTCGGCGCGGTTTTCGTCCCACGGAACAGCTAGCGTGACATTTCCAGGATGCGTGACACGATCACATGCTTGGATACCAAGTGAGTTGATCACGTGCTTGGGTACCACTTAGCGACGGTCTGCTGGCCAAACAGGCATTGGGCCGCTCAACAAAGCTTTGATCGTGATTACGCCTGGCTCTTTATACAATGATAGCTTCTCAATTGAATTATTTGATTTCAGGTGTTTGATTAATGCTCCGATCACTGCTTGAGGAATACTAGTATTTTAGATGTTCTGAGTGTGATCAGAACATATCGAGAATGAAAAAATAAATGTACCTCCTCGCTTTAGACAGTTATTCAACGTAAAGACTGGCTAATGGCAAATACGTATCAGAGTGATGCGTAATCACCGTCAAAGCTTTGTTGAGCGGTGTAACGCCTGTATGGCTTGCCATCCAGCACACTGTAGCTAAGTGGTATCCAAGCACGTGATCAACTCATGCAAAGGGATAATTGGTGTAAGACCTGAGTATCACGTCCCGGACCACACCCAAGTCATATTTTAGCAGCCGTTGTTGTTGCTGTTGTTGTTGTAGTAGTAGTAGTAGTTGCTGCCGCAGTGAGTCAGCCTGAAGCGAACGAACGAGGCAGCTCTCTAATCGAGAGAACGACACATTTTTTGAATGGCAAGGGATTGTGGTCGCAGGCGCAAGGAATTGTGGTGATGCACGAATGCAAGAACTAGGATGCGCCTGCCCTCGTCTTTTTTACAGGAAGCTTTAGCAACGAGGACGGCAAAGGCAAGGGGAATGTCGCAAAACAATAGGTTTAATTAGTAACAACAATCGCTCTGCACGCCCTGCACGTGCGTTTTACATTTTGGTACATTTCCTTGCAATCCTCTCCAAAACAGCAACGTCAAACGGCCAAAATCAGCGGTTGTGTGAGAACGTCAGCCCACGACGTTCAATTTTTCGATCTCCAAACTTAAACGCCGTTTATACCAGTTTCATTGTTGGATAGCAGAGACAAATTTTACATTTTAAACGAGTTGAAATAATTGCGAAGTGATTACGATGACGCGAATTCCGTTGCCCTCCTCGTTGCTAAAGGTCCCTTTTCCATTCTCTTGCGCCCTCGGTGGCAGTGTAAGGTGAGTGCATTAGGCATCTATCCCATAGTTTATGTTGATTTTAGAATACCTATCGTAGACCGCTTATTGGTTATAGTTGGTGTCAACCGGGCATCTATTCCATAGTGTGTATACCACAGCAGCAAAATGTTGATTTTAGAGCATACACACCATAGCGGCAAGATGTTGATTTTAGAATATTTTATTATAGTTGATGTCAACCGGGCCTCTATTTTATATTGTAATCGAGTCAGTAACAGTATTTTAAAGTCTACACCACAACAGCAAATGTTAACTTGAAACGTTTCTTTAGTTAGTGTTGAACAGGTGTAGGAGTTGTAGCTTACTCTTGAACAGCAAAATGTTGATACTAGAACGATTACAATACCTTTAAACCGAACGTTTGTTTCTAGTTCCATTAAACAGTTCGCCCGTTGACGTGTCCTGTGCAGTCTGTTGAATACTTTCAACGAATATTGCCGTAATATGATTAGTTAGAAATCAAAAGCATGCCCTTCAATTCTGATTTTGTTTGCATTCTATACTACTCCAACAATCATAGAACTGCAAATGTGTTGACAAATGTGTACAAACAGCTGGTACAAGACAACACAAAGTTCAACTTCTCCTGTTTGCAGTAAACCTGGTGGTGGTAACCACTGCCGTCGTCTAACGGGAACCAGTTCTTCCTTACTCTCGAGCATATTTGGAGCAGTATGTTCATGCGATACATCAAATGGGATCACCCTTGCCGAATTGTTTTGGTTTCGTGGACGGCACCGTACGCCCCATCTCGCGGCAAGGTGAAAACCAACGTGTGGTGTACAATGGCCACAAAATCATTCACGCATTAAGATTCCAGGCTCTCGTTATCCGAAATAGTTTAGTTGCCAATCTCCGTGGCCCTTTGGAAGGCTGTCGCCACGATGCTGGTACGGGCTCATGGCCACACCCCTGCTGAAGAACCACTGTGCATTTATCTTGACCCTGCTTATCCCCTGAGACCAGAACTAATGTGCCCATACCGATAGGGAGATTATGCTGGACCATTAACTCTACGAATGAGGGCTTTTAACAGTGCAATGAGCACATTACGAGTCTCAGTCGAGTGGCTGTTTGGTGACGTTGCCAATTCTTTCAAGTTTATTGACTACAAGAAAAACTGAACATTTGGTATGAGTGCTGTGGTGAAGTAGTGTATAGTCTGCGCACTCATGAGAAATGCCTTAACATGCCTTTATTGGAACAACACGTCTGAGTTTTTTTAATGTTGACCCTCCTAGCCTTGAAACCTACATTGCAGAGAGGGCGTGGGACATTGTTCTTTGTGCAAGGAACAGTAGACCTTTTCACGGTTTGTGACGCCATGTTAGGGGCCAAACGTGGCTAAAATTACGGTAAATGTATGGGCTTTTGGCCGACTTTGAACGGCCGTAATATCCACTACAAAGAGGGAGGCCTCTATTTTAACAGCTTGTTTTAAGTCATCCCAAGGAAAATTAGCCCATTAAAGACGGTACCACGGTCGTTAATTGGAATCCAAATTTACGCATGGGGCTTTTAATTTCACGGCAATTTGCATGATTTTGATCAGAAGGATTTATATGAAATCTTAAAAGTACTTCGTTTGTTTTCGTACAAACGCCTTTTAAGACATTTTCTGTCAAAATCCATTCAGTGTATTTTAATGGGGTTACAGCGGTTCAAAGTGGGCCAAAATCCCATACATTTACTGTATTTTTAACCGTGTTTACGTCCCCACCCCCACCCCACCCCCACCAAGATCGCATCACAAACC
>BLFK01000200.1:1873063-1883209 GCA_014634185.1 Astreopora myriophthalma | reverse complement strand
CTACAATAACTTTTTTTAAAACCAGATCTGTTTGCTAACTGTGACTTGAGCCAGCTTTAACTTGGGCATTGCTTTACAATAATTCCACTGCTATTTAGTGAGCTCGCACAGTAACATGACGTGAGCATTGCTCGAAGTATCACATCACATGATGATCCGGTCGCTTAGTAACCAGCGCGCATTTTCAACCCAGCCAGTTTCGACTCATGGCAGAGGTATCTTTTCTCGTACTCGTCAGCCAAGTGAACGCAAAAGAAAAGAGACCTTTGCTAGCGGGGAAAGCAAGTGGTTTTTATACAAGTCTAGTGTCAACCGGTACAAAAAAAAAAAGAAAAAGAAAAAAGAAATTAAAACCACCTTGTGAAGTGAAATTTACACTCTTTTAATTGGCAAGTGTAAACGGGAAGTTAAATGATATTGTCCTCATTAGTTTTTGTCTTTCTAAAACCAAGAGTTTCAAAATAGAATGTAACTCGTATGAAAAGACTCATTGACAGACTAAGATATAACTCTCTGACAGTTAACAGCACATGCAATCAACTCCGAAATTAATCCCCTTGACACGTGATTGTATAGTCCTTCTATTGTTCTTATACCAAAATGACCTCTACATTTACATGCCTTGGGACTTACTTTGAAATTCCTGTTATGCTATGGTTGTGATCTTAAGAAGCTAGAAATCAATCACTTCCAGATACAAAACTAGCCTTTACTGGTGAAAACTACAGTGAAATCCCATATCAAACTCACAGTCAAATTGGAAAATATGTGAATAAAAGGTGTCCTGGGTCAAGGCTTGTTCATACTTTGTAGTAAAGCAAACATCATGGTTTGGACCTGTGGCTGGGCTTGCATTTGCTGCTGCATCTGCCTTTGCAGTAGCAACACCTGTTCTTGTAACTGTGCTTGTCTTTTCTGCTCCATCTCCACCCTCTTGCTTTCCAGATTCAATTGTTCTTTTCTGAGCTTCATTTCTTTCTTCAACTTAATCTCCGCCTCCCTTTTTGCGGCAAGGTACTCTAAGGGATCAGCTGTACTCCTCCTCCTCCTTTTCCTCCGTGGCTTTTCATTAGCCTTATCACTTCCTTCAGCTGCTTCATTGCCCCAAGATTCGGATTTCCAGTGCTCTCTGCTGGTCACTCTCAGCCTTCTCATTGGTGTTTGTTACAGATGCATTGGAGGCCATGATTTCTTTGATCTCGATCCTCAAGAATCTGTTTTCCCTCACTGAGATGTTTCGACTGATGCCCGTGACCCTCTCTTCCCTACTCATCTTTGAAGTGAAATCTTGCAGGAGTTTATTAAATCGCTCCTTGACTGAGCTCTGATCTCTTGCCATTTGAAAGTCGGGATGTTTGTTCAATTTTGCAGCGGCCACTCCATTTTTGTTCCGCTTCTGTGCTACCAGTACGATGGAGGAATGGCTGCAGCAGCCTCAACTCTCCTAATAGCATCAGATTTTTTTTCTGTCCATCTAAAAGTTCTACTGAAAATAGGAATACAGAAATAGTAATGAAATATTAACGCCCAAAACAACAATAATTGTAATAATAGGTCCCCCCCCCTCCCTCGCTCTTTTTTATCCTGCATGTAGCCCTTAATATTTGGGTGCGACCTGCAAGAATTATTTGCATAAGTTATACACCGTTTACTGCTCGGAATTTAGCTGCTGTTTGACGAAATAACCAAAAATCTCAAAAACATCAAGACGTTTGCATACAGCGCTTCATTAGGTACAACTGTGTGCATAGTGAGTTCACACAATCTGTCCAATGCATTCACATGACTTCATAAATTAGTCTTGTAGAAATCTTAGCTAATAGAGGCTTAGCCACTGTGTCTCACTTGTTTCTCACTGATGAAAGCTGACTATTTACTTGCTAAGTTTCACTTTATAAGAGCTTGTTTGGGTTAGTTTTAATGCCCTGTGTTAAAAAGGGAGTCAGTGAATTTGTTGTAGCACTATCAAGAGATTTATTTGCGGCAAGAATTTTCAGAATAATAAACAATCCATAGTGATTTGAAAACAGGGTTCGCATTGTAAGGCTAACCCTACTTTTATACTGATGTGTCGACTTGAAAGCAAGCCACATTTGTTAAATCAAAGGGAAAAGAAAGCAAGTGGGAGGATTTGTAAGTCGTTAGTACTGGGAGCATTCGGATGTTTTGTACGTAAAATGGCGTCCATATCCCAGAGTCTCCGGACGCACACCCGCTGACCAAAGAGCCCAAGGACTCTGGGTACGAAATCGGTGCCAGAACTGAAGTAAAGTTGGTGTAAAAATGTTACAGCCATTTACTATTATTATTATTATTATTATTATTATTATTATTATTATTTGGAATGTTTTTGAAATTTCTTTTTGAAATAAAATTATTATTGGTATTATATATTATATTATTATTTTTATTATTATTATTATTATCATTGTTATGTGAGTAGGTCTAATAAATTAAGTAACGCAAGGGCACTATCTGTAATTTCACCGTAAAGAGTAGCATAGAACATCATGCGGATAATATGGTTTTGTTTAACTTGAACTTTCTTTAGATGCGATGCACAGGTACTACCCCAAGCCAGTACAGCATATGATAGATATGCATATATCAAGTTATAATAAAGTTGTCTAAGTTGCTTTAATGGGAGATAGTGCCTTAGCTGGAGGAAAATTCCTGTATGTCCAGATATTCTCGAGGATATATAAGATATATGGTATCTCCATGAGATTGTGTCATCAATTAACACTCCAAGGTATTTAATGCATTTTTTTTCTTTTCCATTGTATATTCAGAACCATCTTCGTTAGGCAATTTCACCTTGAATGTATTAGTCATTTTCTTCTTAGCAGATTTTATAATCATGTAGTATGGTTTCTTAAAATTTATGGACAATCTATTTATATCACACCATTCCTTCACTTTTAAAAGCTCTTGGTTAATTAAAATTTCCAGTTGGATTGGACTGGAAGATGAGGCAAAAATGTTAGTGCCATCTGTAAAAATTCGAAAGCAAAGTTTTTGAGCGCTGTTAGGAATATCACTGATGTAAATGAGAAGCAGCAAGGGCCCAAGCGAACTACCCTGGGAACACCACAAACCATAGATTGCCTAGATGATTCTGTGCCAGCTATAGAGACGTACTATTGTCTGTTTGTCAAGTAATTACTGAACCACTGCAAAAGTAGTCCCCTGATCCCATACATTTCCATTTTCTTTAAAAGCACAACGTGATTTACAGTATCGAACGCTTTCGTGAAATGAACAAATACCCCGACAGGTTAATAGGTTATTGTCAATCCCATTCTTTAAGATATTTGTGATCTCAGCAGTTGCCCGTTCAGTCGACCTCCTTTCCTAAAAGCAAATTGATATAGAATTGCATATTTTTCCATATAATCTACGAGTTGCTCGTAGACAAGCTTTTCAAAAATTTGTGTAAAAGCAGAGAGTCGAGATTGGGCGAAAATTTGACAGCTTCAATAAATCCGGGACAGTGCCCTGTTCTAGGGGTTGGTTGTAAACTTTTGTTAATGCTACATGTATATGCTCACAGGCATATTTCACGCGTTTAGTAGGAGTTCCTATAGTTGATTTATTCCTTTTCAATTTTAAAATTAAGTCATGCACATCGTACTCGTGTA
The DNA here is from genome assembly GCA_014634185.1 of Astreopora myriophthalma. NCBI lineage: Eukaryota > Metazoa > Cnidaria > Anthozoa > Scleractinia > Acroporidae > Astreopora > Astreopora myriophthalma. The sequence goes on along the minus strand of BLFK01000200.1, from coordinate 1,879,568 downwards.
TAGGGGAGAAAAAAAACTATTTGGGAATGTAGGGCGGATATATTTATTTGGATCTGATTTGCTGAGTGGGTAAGGGGGCAGATAGAGTGCGACCGACATTTATGAAGTGTGTTGAGCTGTTCACATATGCTTTGTCTATCAGTGAAACACTTATCACTATAAAGAAGTTTGGGTATTAGATTTCTTTTTCCTGTTTATAACCGTACCTATTAACTTCCAAGTCACTTTGATGTCTTCATTATTTAAATAAAATTGAGTGGAAAAGTATTTCCGTTTGGCCAATTCTTTAAACTTATTAAGTTTATTATTGTACATTTTATAGAATTTTACTTTGACTTGGTCTTCACTCAGAAAATGAGATTTTAACCGCTTTCGTATAGATGTGATCTATAAGAGTAGCACTGTGGTCTGTAATTCGGGTGGCCTTAGTGATTATTAGCATGTATCCTAGATTCAATAGCATGTCCAAGAAATGCGAGATTATCTTGTCTGTACTGTAACGAAAAAAATCCTGATTTATGTCGCCTGCAATATACACTTCATAGCCGTGGGAATCTCAATATTGTAATTTTTCTCGCAGAGTTTCATGAAAGTCTTCTCGGTCTCTATGCGGATGGCTATAGATGCAGCCGATAATAACATGATTTGTTTTACTCTTGGGATTTCTAGAAAGCCGTTTCAACTCCATGTAACGATATTTGTAGCCTAAGTCAGCCCTATTGATAAAATTTAAGGTGTTCCTTATACACATACAAACTCCGCCTGCATTTTTTTGGGAATCCTTGCTAATAAATTCATATCTATCAACGAAGGCATTATATATATTATTATCACTTAATCTGGTTTCTGATACGGTGATTATACTAGGTAATTCCTCAACCGTTAGCAAAATATCATTTAAGAGACAAGTTTTTAGGCAGACCGCGTATATCACAGTTAAATATCGAAAACCCCTTCGACACGCCAGTTTGCTTTATGTTGTAATATCTTGATTCTATGGTATTCATATTTAAATTATCGTCTTTGTCAGGGGATTGAATCACACCACAAAACAGGTCTCTCGAGTCTGTTAATAGACTAACTGGATGGAATACCCGTGTTCTTGTAGCTTTCATGAATTCGCTTTTTGCCAAGCCGTAAAAAGGTAAATTACTCAACTCAGACATCCGGTGCTAAGAAGAGAGAGAACTGTTAAAGATGTGAATAAACTGCAGTCAGTGATGCAGAGAGAAACCACGAATTGAGAATAATTGAAGTATATTTTCTTAATATTAATTTCTTATGTATTTTCGTAAAATACGGCTTACTTGAATAGCGTATACTGGAGGAAAACATCAGGAGTTCAGCCACGAGGTCCTTTGGGGATATTTTTCTTGAAGTTTTCGAAATCCCCTGGCGAGTCGATCTTATATGTTGCGGTTCAGGAATTTTCCCCTTGCTTCAAATCGATGTGTCCGTGGTTGGTCCAAATAAATCTCCATTTGAACTCCTTCTTGAGTTTGTTGACCAAACCAAAGAGCTTCTTCTTCTTAGGAGTCAGTGACTCTGAAACATAGATCGTCTTATTTAGGTTTACACTCGCAGTTGCACAAACAACTTCCCTGGTCATGCTCAGTCGCACAAGCAACTTTTCTGCTCATGCGTAATAACGTCAATCAGTGATATCGATTACTATCGATGATAGCTTGAGCAGTCCTTGCAAAGGAACTTCTACTGACTATGGGAGTCTACGCACTGTATTTCTCTTTTAGTGTACGTAATATCCGGTTGTCTTATGTGAAGAGTCAGCCATCCTCAGCCAGCAACGTTCTTTTCATTGTGCAATTACTGCTGATGAAATGTCATCGAAATGCTATCGCAAAAATTTGTCAAACATACGTTTCCCGATTTTGAGTCAAATCAATGCGTATTGTAACATTTTTAGGGGCGTACAACGAAGTCGATTCCACGATCGGAGTTTTCTCGATGTTATCGCTGTCGTTGTGGAATGTTTCTCTGAACAGTTTCCAGGGCCGCCTACTATTTCCTATCAGCCTTCTACCATAAAATTAATGATGCTTAATGACCTTTGAATCGGAAATCGGCTAAAAGAGAGGCTAGAGTATAGGTTACATTTAGCCTCTTGTTAATTATGCTCCGCATTCTACTAAAACAAAATGGCGGACGTTAATGAGGGTGCAGCCTCATTTGCATTGCACATGCGTTTTTTTTCTTTTTTTTTTCCTTTTTTTTTAATGAAGTTCATTTCCCTTACAAACTCTTTTTTCCAATATGCAAATTGTATGCAAACGATATGGAGCCGTATATAAGCTACCCTAGCTACTGGCTCGTTTATCGTCATCACGTGGAAACAATGCAATGTTGCGAGTTGTCTTTCTGTTGTATCAGCGCTTAGTAACCCATATTTTTGGAACAGCTCAGCTTGTTTTACATTGGTCAGAGGCCAGTTCCTCAGTCTTGAAGCTTTTCTGCAAATGTATACCGTCGCGATGAGCACCTTCCTATTTTCTCCTATCTTTCCGAAAAATTCCTCTTTTTTCCTATTTTTCAGGCATTTTACCTGATAAATTATCAAAATGCATCTTTTATGCACAGCTTATGCTCACAACCCCAAACAATATAGAAAGTACCGGCAAGCTCTTGCTAATGGTATATTTGTAGTAACAATGTGAGAAAAATGTCCTTTTGTGAAACGAAGGCTCTGTGGATTTAGATATTAAAGACCCAGTTTCACCCATTCGGCTTTGCGGTCGTTTGTTATTGTTTTGAAACGACGAACTGATTTCTGATTGGCTCTTTGCTTGTTGTGGGTTTCGTTTGTCCCTCGACGATTTCGAAGCGCGCGCCATGGCAGTATCTTTCACTTTGTTTAGTTGATAGCTTATACTGATCGTGCTTCATGGATAGCTTTCCAAGAGAGTTCGCAAATACGCGTGTAAATGTTTATGGCTCAGCATTGGCCTCAAACAAAGACGACGAAGAAAAAGAATAAGACAACTGCCGAGGTGAGATATTTCATTTCACATGGCCACGACATGGTCACTGAATTTATGTTCCACTAAAGCACCTGAATGGCTTCTTTCTACTTCAGGAACCAGAAAATGAAAGAGTGATTTGTTCCTGTTCAGGACAATGTGCACGGAAGAGGGGGAGAGGAGCATGCCCTTGCAAAACAGCCAACCTGAATTGTTGTGACGCTTGTACATCCGCCGTTACCGATCACAGTTGTAGCGCAGCTACATGCCTTCACAAAATCACCGAACTGAATGCCTACTCAATATTGCCATCCAAAATATCGATGAAAAGCCAAAATACAATAACAAAGAAACCTATTTACAATAATTTAAGACAAGGTAATAGAAAAATAACCGCGGATTGAAATGGATTTAAAAGTGACTGGCTTTCCCGATAATTTTCAACTGCGGAAAATTCATTAGTGCATCGTGGGGCGCGCAAAGCATTGAGGGTGATACTGGGCCTTTAAACTTCTTTGTAAATTTTCCAACAGTTAGGCAGAAAAATGCTAAGAATTAAGTACTGTAAATGTCTTTCTTATATTTTAGAACTTTCATCCCTTCAGAATGATATAAACCATTAACGCTAATATATAGATTTAGCCAAGCCTAAAAGCGGGGCTCCCGTTTAGTACTTTCATTTCCCTTTAAACTGTAAAAGCATTCTAAAATATTGCGAAGGAATTCACAAACGTTTTTGACTATAGTTTAGTGTCGAGGTCGGTTAACAATTTTGTCTGTTTTCCACAGCACGGAGTCTTTCCTCTTCTCGGCGTTCTTCGCTACAATTTTGTCTGTTTTCCACAGCACGGAGTCTTTCCGCTTCTCGGCGTTCTTCGTTAACATTTTGTCTGTTTTCTGGAGCCCGGACTCTTTCTGCTTGTCGGCGTTCTTCGCTATAGTTTCGTCTCCTTTCTCTTTACCGATCGCGCCTTCTTTGGCGATCTTCTTCGCTCATTCTTCCCCAGTTAATTCTTGCTCTCTGCCGCTCTCTTTCCCGTTGCTCTTCAACAGTTAACAGTGTACAGTAATAGTCTCAAAAGGACAACGAACTGAAAATTTCTTTTTCAGTCGTCAACGCAATTTCCCGCCGAAAATACGCGGGCTACCAGAACTCGAGACGTGAGCCCGCGATCTAGTAAAACAATTACTGGTCAGCGGACAGCTTTCAAATAAATCACGTCCCTCGATGAGTTCACACATGAGCCCACAATATGGTCATGTGATACTGGTCAGTGGCTATCCCGTTTTGACAGCTGTCAATTGACCATGTGAATGTCCAATATAAAAGATGTGGATTTGCCAAGACACGCCTGAGATACCCCTCCCTTACTTTTGATAGTCTCCCCTACCCTACCCGTACAATCTGTAGACGCGTACGTACGTACGCTCGGTCAGTCATGTGACAACCAAACGAAAAGAGGTTGACCATGTTCCATGAGTATGGGGCTCTGTCCCACGCGCGCTTCCCCGCTATGAACGGTGTGAAATGTGAACAGACATGTAGAGCAAAGGAAGGCAAGAAAATCTGTTTGTTTTGTTTTTTTTTCATTTGTTTGTTATAAGAGTAAGAACAGACAGGATGGGCATTCCTGACCCACAGTTACTGACTTGATGTAGTATGAACCAGTGTTTAAATAGGTAGCAATCAGTCAGTTCATATGCATTTAGTGTAAACTGATTGAGACCCTCAAAGATTTGCGACTGGTCCAACCTAAAACCACAACCACCACCACCAGCACAGCCAATGGACCCCATACCCCGCCACCACCACCATTGGATGTGCAGCATTGTTTATACCCTCAATAGCATAGCAATTATCAAATTTCACTTGATAAGCAATGACTTTCCATGAATCATCTTAACCATTCTTATCTCACTTATCGTGTTAAATCAACTCAAATTGGTTCAGAGATTTCTACTAAACTCGCTACTGCCTGCAGCGTCCCTCAGGGTCCGTGCTGGGGCCTGTATTATTCCTCTTGTGCGCCAACGATTTATACAGATCATCTGATAAACGTATTTGCTGATGACACTAATCTGCTATATGCTGATCAATTTAACAAATTGACGTCAGTTTTTTATGCGTCTGTCCTGTTATTGATCATGAATTTCGTCATCACATTGTCAAAGTAGCTGTGGATCCACGAGGCGGTAGCCGAGTGGATCCGCAGACTACTTTGACAATGTGATGACGAAATTCATTGTCAATAACAGGACAGACGCATAAAAAACTGACATCAATTTGTTTTTTACGATAATAAATTGTCGAATTGCGCGCGCTCGCCCGCTGACGCGTCGCATGAATTTCAAATTCATGTGTCTGTCCGCATATTGACTAGAAATTAGCCAATGAGCGCGCGTGAATTTCTGCAGTTATCGTAAAAAAAGATATTAATACCCTTGAAAGTGTTGTCAATACGGAATTAAGTAAAGTCCAGGAATGGTTAGTCGCCAATAAGCTAACTTTAATTTGCTGAAAGTCAAACTTTGTAATCTTTCATCCTTATCAGAAGAAACTTGATCATGAAGTCATCCTCAAGATATTCGATAATGATACAAAAGAGTTTGTCCCTCTCGACCAAAACGCATGCATACATAAAATATCTTGGCGTAATGATTGATTCGAATCTTCCCTATATAACATCCAAAATAAGTAAAACCATTGGTATTATTGCTAGACTAAGACATTTTGTACGATCTAGTACGCTGTTAACGCTTTATAGATCTCTGATTTCCCCGTACCTAATATATGGCCTTACTGTATGGGGCCAGGCAGCACAGATTTACCTTAATCAAATCCTTGTTCTACGAAAACGTGGCTTACGTCTTATCTACTTTGCACCTTATAGATTTCCCACCATCCCTCTCTTTGTTTTCTCCCGTTGCCTCCCAATCAGCCTCCTTTATTTTAAAGCAATGTCGATGTGAATGCATGAGGTCTTCAATAACTTATCACCCCGTAATATATCGAACCTTTTGAGTTCTGCGAACATAGTACATACAAACAACATGCACAAGATTTTCTTCCGCCGGTAATTTCTACACTAAATATTCCAGGTTAACCCATCAAATCAAATATTTTTCTAGACGTGGCGCAATAATATGGAATAGCATCCCTCCAGACCTGAGGAAGTTACCCAAGTCATGCTTTAAGAATAAAATGCGACACTACTTGCTTCAAATCCTCAATCAGGAGGATGATTATGTTGGCATACCAACTATTATGTCACACGAAAAGTTATATAAGTGAATTTGTAAAATATAGGTATGATTAGAATCAAATTAAGTACGGAACATACGCTTGAAAATGTGTATAATATATAGACAATAGCCTCCATTTGACGCAAAAATATTAACCGCTTACTAACCGAGCGCGAGGGCCGTACTGGGGAATATTGGCCCGAGGTCGTGGCAGTACGGACCGAGCGAAGCGAGGTCCGTACTGCCACGACCGAGGGCCAATATTCCCTAGTACGGCCCGAGCAAGC
>BLFK01000200.1:1866729-1869229 GCA_014634185.1 Astreopora myriophthalma | reverse complement strand
GAATGCGACGTCAGCTCAGAAAAATTTACGAATTGCAAACTTGAGATACAGGGCAAAGGATTATACTGACCATTGTTAGGGACTAATCTTCGCTAGACCTTTCTTGGTAGCGTTTCCAATTTTTCCATATATTTGTCTGTAGTTTTTGTCGCAGGGATTTTCAGTCCGCGGGAAAACTGTGCGAAAAAAATATAGGCAGATATATGGAAAATTTAAAACCCTACCGGGCAACTTCAAGCAGAGGTTGGTCCCTAAAAATTGACCAGTATAATCCTTTGCCCTGTACCTTCGGTTGGCAATATATAATTGTTTATGAGATAACGTTCTAGGAAAATTATTTGACATCGTATCCCTCAAGCACTGTAAATTCTTTACGCTTTGCCTACCCGTAAAGATGGCGGCTTAAACCGTGATCAGGTCTATTGAAATAATTGATTGAATAAATTGATTGATTGATTGATTGATTGATTGATTGATTGATTGATTGATTGGGGCTAAAGCCCGCCCAAGCAACCTCGGCTCCGCCCTCCTTGTATTATGGTATTATGCTGCTGCTTTATAAAATCTTGCGGTTTTAGGAGAAATGAAAACACATTTAACACTTTCGAAAGCAAAAAGGATTTAATGATGGGTCAGTCTTGCCAAACAGTAAAAGACCTCTGCAACGTCACAGTCGCCTTGACAGTCGAATATCCTTTAATTTATCGTCAAAGTTTCTGCCTTTGTTCACTTTCTTTATACGTAAAAACTATTCCAAGTGCGTTGACGCTCTTAACCCATTTTAACAGAGGACTTTCTGTAGTATCCCGATAGGACCTGATCCACAAGGCTTCAATTTTGATAGTTAACTTTTAATCCAGAGCAAAATTACTATTGATCAAACAGATAAAAAATACGTTTGCAGTAAAATCAGTGCAAGAATGATACTGCTACGAGCATGATGGTGCAGAGGACAACGAGCTCAAGCAAGCTTACTGAGAAGAGTACCTCCATTTACCCCTACACTCTGTTGCATTCCAGATTCCTTCTGTTTTAATGCTTAGGATGACTTCGCAACAAGTACCACAAACTGTACTGAGCCTAGCTGAAAATCAGTTTATACAAAATAATCACCAGCAGGAATTCCTATTCGCTCTCCTCTTTCTTTCGTAGCGTTTGATAATTGCCAAAGCAACTGTTACTGATAGTATATCCAGCAAAAAAACTTCGTCCATAAGTTTTGCCGTAATTAATACATCTCGCCCAGAGACCTATCTCGAAATGTAAATTTCCTACAGTGGCAAACAAAAAAGAAAAAAAGCACAAGTCAAGTGTGTTCTCAAGAAAGCCGGGAAACCACTGCAGGCGGGCCTATCCCACTCCTCCGTTTGAAGCATTTGCCTTCAATTTGATAAACTCTTACGTAAAACTTAGGGGGCTTCTAGAAAGGGGGATCGCGGCTTAACATATCCTATTTTTACGACCTTTTCATTTATTTCAAAAGGACATTCGACTGTGTTAATATTTACTGGAATACTAGAAATATAATGGGTGCCTCTGAGATGTCCAGTACTTATTACAAAACAGGTTATGGACTACGCAAAAAAAATCGAAAGCAAAGTGTAAATCAAATTCAGACTCAATGGCAGTTGATACAGGCGTGGCCCAAAAGTCGCTCCTCAGCCCTGGACGTAACCACACTTACTGAATGACTAACACGGCAGTTCTCGATCAAATCATTTGACGTAGAACTGCCGGGTCAATCATTTCAAGAAGTTAATAATTCAACGAGTTCTTCCAAGTGAAATGGTTGAACACAACACTACAGTCTTTTATTGGAAACCTTGTCGATCATGAACGTTTTATTCAATCAGGTCCAGAAAACAATTGACGTGCCGTGTCCAAACATTTTTCCAAACAGGTCCTGATGAACCTGTCTAGCCATTCCATGTCGAGCCTAAACAACTTCCAATGATAGGGTCCAGTGATCACTATTGCGTACTCGTGGGTCCAACGCCTCAGGTTGTTCGGCCAATTAAAGTGCACCTAACCCCAAAATATATTTTTCGCTAAAATAAATCTTTACCCTTGTTTGAAACACACTGAGAATTTTATCCTGTTTTCCACCAAATGTTGACTTTTTATAGGCTTCAAAACTGAGCCTTATTTGGTTCATGACCGAGTGAGAAGGGGCGTGGGTCTATTCCTGATTTGACGTCACGAACTGATTTACATGCCATTAAGTCTTTGTAAACGTGCATGCAAAATAGTTTGTGACGTCAAATCAGGAATAGACCCATGCCCCTTTTGACTCGGTCGTGTACCAAATGATGTTTAGTTTTTCGTAAGTTTTGGAAGCCTACAAAATGTCAAGATTTGGCAAAAATGGGAAAAAAAATAGGCAAATGCATTTCAAACCGGTGCAAAAATGTATTGCAGCGAAAAAATTCTTTTGGGGTTAGGTGCACTTTAAGCGAACAATTATGAGGCGTGACAATAGAGCAAGTCGCTTACGGGATTT
>BLFK01000200.1:1849229-1861729 GCA_014634185.1 Astreopora myriophthalma | reverse complement strand
GAATAGGGTATGGTTTTTTAGGTTCTCGGTCCTTAAATAGGGTATCGTTTTTTACCCTTTTGTTTCTGTGTCCCTGGTGTGGTCCTTAGATAGGGTAGCTTAATTGTGTTATCTATTACTGGAGTGTGAAAATGCCTGCCTAAACGAAGTTTTTTTTTAAAGTTGATGTATCCGTTTAAGTATTAACAAAACGATTTTGCAACGGAGGTTAAACATCCAATGTTACAGAGAAGGAAGTCTTCCTTTCATGCTATTAATAATTTTTTTTTCCCTTTAATAGGGTGTCATTTTTCGGCTTTGGGCCTTAAAAGGGGTATCAGTCGCTTTCTTAGTCCTTAAATAGGGTTAGGGTTCACGAACCTTGGCGTCACACCCCTATCCAAAAATCGCGGGAGTACCCCCCCCCCTCCCGGGTGGTCAAGACTGTCCAGTAATTGATATTTACAGGCGTCCATAAGTAGGAGCGTCCGTACGTTATGGTCCGGGCCACCAGCACAGTAGTAGACGACGTAGTGTATTGCGGACCTACTTTACCCAGGGTCCAGCGGGAGTGATGTTGGTTGAGAAATTTGCTGTCATGGCGAATAAACCGAGTTGTGTTTCGATCACGTTTAATCTGTGTTTAGTCCAAAGCTAATCTGCTACAGACGAGACCATGTTTAGTTTTCAAAAAATTCCCGTGAAAAGTTGTTGTCGCGGTTGCTAGCATACTCCTCTGTGCAAGAAGTGATTATTTTCTGTGCGAAAAATACATGGCATAAATAATGAGCTGTCAATCACCGTCATGCTAAGCCATTTGATTGCAGGAATGTGCCTGCCTATGATTTTTAGCGTGCGAAATGTGATTCCAAAAATAGCTCGTCTACTCCTGTGTTGGCGTATAAACCCAGTGGTGAAGATGAACGCTCGGCCTACTTACGGGTTCCTGTAATTTAGTTGTTTATCTCCCCGGTCTTTTTGTACACTGGTTGTTAGAGACTGTATGTTAGCTGTTATTGTATATATTTTGCAGGTTTGGCTCTCGTCAGACCCTCCCAAAATAAACGTTTTGGCTTTTGTCAGTGTCTGCTATTGTGTAGGGCGGGAGACAGAATGCCATTTTGCTTCTGCCGTAGCTAACTATTACGAATCATGCTTCATACCTTTTTAGATTGTGCAACTTGTTTTTATTTCATTTACGAGCGAAATTCCATTGTTTTTGTTGACAAGCAAGAGAATAAATTGTCTTTAGCATTGTAAACAGACCGCCTCAACAAAAATAGGCCGTACCAAATCTAGGAATCAGAGCAATTACATTGAATTTACATTTCACGGTGGGCTTTCTTTAAAGTTGTAGAGGTGTGTAGAAGCTCTAATTTAACAAGTGATATAAAATTGTTGTGATTAACTAATTGTGGAATTGCACACATTTTAGGCATCCTGCTGATGAACGGTTACTGCATTCAGCTGCGGACTGTCCTCTTCGAATTGTCATACTTGGTCTCTCAAGCGTCCCTGAAGAAGACAAATGACATTAACTATTGTTTAATGAATGGGGCACGCATATGTGAGTACTCCAAAACAAAATTTTAAATTATTTACTCGTATAACTTCTCTTATAATCCATCAAATATTTTCGCTCGCACGCGATTGGTCTTAATACGTCACGCTAAAACTTGGGAATATCCGAGAATATTCCCCAAGTGATATTCCCCACTATCCAAAACTTCAAACCGCGAAAATATTTGAGGGATAATATAAAACACAATAGCCTCAATTTGGCTTTAAAAATATGCTCAGATATTTGTCCTTGGACATTATCTGTTCCTCGAAGCTCACAGTTTTCCTCGAGCTTCGCTCTCGGAAAACTGTTCGCTTCTCGGAACAGATAATGTCCGCGGACAAATATCCGAGCATATTTTCGCGCCAAATGGGGGCTATTGTTGATATAACCTTCATCACTGAGTCGGAAGTCGGAAGTAAAGTGACTAAACACTGGGGACTTTTGTCTGATTGGCTGAATTTTTGCCTTAGTACCCAGACTTCCCTAGTACGGAGGTAGCCAAAGATGGCGTCTGAACGCGGTTTTCTTTTCTTTGCTTGATCACTTGTTGAATGTAACAATTTCTGTCTTCATCCTCCGGTTCAGAATAGCGGGAAAGCTAAATTCTTTGACAGGTTTTCGTTTTTACCACCTAGCGAGTTTTTTCTCGCAACGAGTGCGGAAAAAAGCGTTCAAAAAGTTGTAGCGAGCAGAAAATGCTACTGCAAGCGAAGAAGAGAAATATTTGAAAAAGGAAATGGGTCTGGCGAAGTTGCAGCCGCGTCCACTTAACCAGGTAAGTGTATGCTCGACTTCGATTAATTTTTGGCAAGTTTAAGGCTTAATTTTATGTTTGGTGCTTTGTTTAAGCCTCAAGGTTTTTTCCTTCTCCTTAAACACAGAAAATCCACCACTGGTAGTTGCTCCGGCGTTGCCTTCAACAAGTTTCTTAAATTTACTTGTAGTTTTTTTTTTAATTTTTCACTCAGTAAGCGTCGATCTCCGAAGGAAAATAATGTATCTTCAGCTTTTGTATGGAAAGTGTTTTTCTTCACGAGAAACACGTTTGATCGGAGGGCCAAAACTGTTTCATGTGGGTTGAGAATATGGCAAAACAAAGCGTTGAAAACACATACGACAACAGTTTTAGTGGCGACCGTGTTGAGAAAGTGAAATTACGCACAGTTGGCCACGTGATTTCAGAACGCGGGAATCGTTTCGTGACCCAGGAATTAAGCATTACGCTACAAGAACCTCTAATGTTAAGAGAAAACCCGCATTTAAGCTTAATCTTTACAAAAGGTCAGCTTAATTTCTTTATTAGATTTTATGTTACTCTAGTTTCATCTTTGAAGATAAAATTATTTTACTTGGAAAGATGTGTTTGTGTTATGTGACCTGTTTTAATTATTCACTAAATTATAGTTTTTCATGTCTTTGTAACATTTTTTAACCTTTATCTTTCAGGTGAGAAGTTTAAAGAAGGCGAAATTTGCCGCAGGTACTCCAGAGGCACTTTTGGGCTGGGAGGGGAGAACTCTCCTATTTATGACCTCAGTGCTTTTTTTAGTTTTGTTCCCTAGTTGGTGCTGCATTTTTTTTTCGTTTTATGTTATCATGCATGACCTTTTCCGACCATTGTGAAGAAAGAAATTTGTTAAACTGCAAACGAACTGTTGTTTTCTATCAATTGAGGGGCTGTGGGTAAAATGTCCTAACTGACTTTTGCGCAATTTTGGGGTCCTCTCTCAAAATCGTGGACAATTTCCATTGAACCAACTGCACGAAAATTATGGAGTGAACATCCCCATGCTATATGCCAAAATTAGGGCAATTCGATGAAAAGAAGGCCCCCCAATTTAATGCTAATATGAGAGAATCTCTCTCAAAGTTTATTGCTTTAATGCCAGCAGAGTGGCCTGGCCAGTATTTTCCATTGGGTAAATAGTTTACAGGAAAGCCAGCCAAGCAACAACAAAAGCAACTGCAAGCAATGTTCTGCACAGCCCCCAGGGTTTGTCTTGGCATCCGCTCAGTTCAGTTTTGCACAACTACATTCCATTGGCACTTTGCAGTTACAGCACTGAGTATTTTGTTGAGTTTGTCCACAGCCTAGCAAGAAAGTCGACTAATGCTTCTAACACCACTAAACAACTGCGAGAGAAGTTGTTTTCTCTTTTTGCTGCTGGGGAAAGGCGGGAAACTTCCATTCAACCTTCACTCCTCCCAAAAATTGTTTCGAGCTGGCATCAGTTAACTGCTTTATTTTATAAGATTGCGTCAATAATTTTTATTGTGAGCATTATTATATTTAATTTAAGTTCAATTTCTCATGGACAAGGAGTGGCCTGCCCCTTACCCAGAGCACCAGGGCAACAGGGGATGTTTCATAATTTTGAGGTTGTCAAAATGTCAGTCTCATCAACAACAGTCTGTCATGGGACTACACTTATCTGGACAATCTTATTTTACCAAATTATGCCATTTTCTGTCTCTAATAAATTGTGTCAGCTCTGTCTGTCTGTCTTTCTGCTGGTCACCAGCAGGTCTAAGACACAGGTCACAGTTCAAGTTACACAGGTTATTGTTTTCACCAATACTTAAACAACCCTAAACCTTTACTTATACTAACCTTAGGCCTCAACATTGTCTCAAAGAAAAGGTTAGGGCTGTTCCAGTATTGGTAATATAATGACCTGACCTGCGTCTTAGACCTACTCATCTGTCACACTTTGATAAACAGAAAACTAAAGTTTAAATTTGAACTCTCTCTTTATGTTGGGGGCATTTCTCATTTTCTTTTGCATACATGCCCTGGTAATTGGTAACATTTGACTTTGGTTAGCTTCCTTTAAAATGAGTTGATGTTATTGTTTGTCTCTCTCCTTCTCACGTCTACTTTTTTAAGAACAGAAATAACAGAATTTTTATCATTTTGTTTAGTTTTTCAGCGCCTTAGACACAAGACAGGTAAGTTACACAGTTCAAAAAAGGTATTGAGGTACACACGGGGGGAGGGTATGGCTTCTGAGTTGATGTATGTTATGTAATGGCCAATTTCAGGTATCCCAGCCTGTGATTAAGTAATAATCACATATAAAAACATTGTTTGCAAACAGAAACTATACACAATAGTAGCAGCAAAATATTGGTTGGAGTTGTTGTTTTTTGCTTGAAGTAAACACTTTAATCTGCTTATGACATCTGTTTGTTGTTTTAACATACCAGCACAGGGTTGATAGATTATAGCAGTCATTAGTAAATGTGGAAATAGATTGGTACAACAGACTCTTCACTGTGAATCAAAACAGATGCCTCTTCTCAACAGGTGTCTTTTCAATTAATTAAAACAATCTGAAAAATTGTATTGTGCAAATAAAATTTAGTGCACTGTAGTGGTAAAAATGATTCTTTTATTGCTTGGGTTGGCAAAGTAGTAATTAGACCAGTTATCCCTTTGGTCTTTTAACCAAACATTGTCCTTACAAAGATGATCATATATCGTTGATGAATTAAAGTGAAAAAAGAAAAGTCCAACAATTATTGCTTTGCTCACATTTTATTTAAGCAGCACAAAGCTGATAATCCCCTGGAATTTTTAGGAATGGCTTTTGATTTTTCCTGGCTGTCGGCTTTTGTCTATACATGCCTGTGATGAAAAATAACAGCGACAATGTTCTTTTGCAAAGCAAACAATATTGTCACTGATTTACAATGTAATATTGAGTCACAGTCATGACAGTCACAGTGACAGTTGAGTCACAGTCACAGTCGTGACATTTCCAAAGTGTAATATTACTTAAGCATAGCCTCATGTAAACACGAGAAGGGGTTGGGAGAATTTGAGACTGTTATGCAAACCCGAGATGCAGTCCATGGTTTGCATAACTGTCGAGAATTCTCCCAACCCCTCGAGTGTTTACATGAGGCTATGTAAACACAGAAAAAAAGTCCTCCATTGCTTTTATAAAATATTTCTCAAAAATAATTCGACAAATGAAGGAAATGCTGTTTGTTTTACTTCTTGATTGAAACAGGTTCTCTCGATACATGCTCATATTTCCTACCAGGCAATCAAAACACGCGTTTGACAACACAACCAATCAAAAGTCGTGTGATGTCACAACCATGTTTACATACTCTCATCTAAACACACCTATTGAGCAATGAGAGCGCACGTACTATCCTAATTATTTTAAGAATCCCAATATTACAGTTCCTAGCAAACATTACTTTGTAAATAATTGATGATAGGTGAAAAATGTACGTGCTTTGTTAATAACTGATGACACCGAAATGGGGAAATGTTAATTCTGAGAACTCTGGACATATTGACAGGGTTTTGTATGCACAAAATCAATATATAATGTATCAGGTAGTGAGATGGCATTATATAGTAGACACATGTGTGTACAGTGTAAATAAGGTGAAATAAATATGTAAACTTGAGATGTTTGTATCCATTTTTCATACACCTTTTTTTCATAACAGTGTCTAATTTTAGAGCAGAGGCTGAACGTTCTCATGGTGTTGTTAAAGTCAATGGATATCAGTGTTTCAAATTAATCAATGCGGACGTGTGCAGGAAAGCTAAAGTGCATTGTGATTTGGTATTAAGTGTCTTCTCCTTAAGTATTTGGGTTAATTGACCTGCTAGACTACAGTTAAACACTTATTTCTACTTTATTTAAACTACTCATTAGAAAAAGAATTAATATGACCAAAAGAAAAACGTTCTTAACTGACTCGCTGCCTGAGGTATGTTCTTAGAACGTTCTTAACATTTTTCTTAATCTCAGCCTCAACGTTCTCATACAAAAAAAGAATATACAAATTTGACAATTCCACAAGGAATACTTTTTCGATTGCTCGTTCGGTTTTCAAGAAACAAATCACCCTATGGATAAGTATATGCTTCTTTGATTGCTTCTTCAAATTTGGTGAACTGGAAGTGCCTGATAAAGCCGATTTCTGTGTCACAAATTAGTTAATTTGGCTATGGAGAAAGGCAGAGATGGCGACTAGGCCCGTCATCTCATCAACTTAAATTTTAATCCATAAGAGCAGTACGATAAAATACAACGGGAAAACTGTACATTTGCTGTTATCACAGGGGGGTGATTTTAAGACGTGAAAGATCGCCAAGTGGTTGACACACTAAGGAAAACTGAGATGATACTGTCAAGAACTTTTCAGCCGTTTGACAAGTCCAACGGCGTGTTTGATACAAAGCCCAATTTGTGAACCTTGCCTTTTATTGACAATTTCTTTGCAGAATACTTTCCTTTCATGGCCAAGCATACTAAAGCAGGCGGTATTTGATGTATAACGAACTGTGACAAAAGTCTCGGTTAGAGAAAGCAGGAGAAAGCAAAAAAAATAATATTATGGAGAGAATTTGAATTCATCTATAAACGTTGTTATAAACATGTCCGCGTCTACGATTCATGTGCTCGCTTCATCTGAGATGACCACCTTGACTATTATACCAGAACAATTTCCTTCTTTGCCTCGACGGAAGCTTTAAGCGAAAAAAGAATCCTGTCATTTTTAAAAACACCCTCCTGCTAATCATATTTCTCGCTGTCCCCACTTCAAACAGCGTTCGCCAAAACATCTATAATGTGAAAACTACACATTCCAATTCAAATTTCACTTTATTCATAAGTAGGACTCCATATTGAGTTCAAATCTCCCATAAGTAAGAATGACAACGCCACGAAGACAAAACTTTCCACTACCTTCTGCAAATTTTCAATTTTGTCGCTGACGGGATAGCAACGTAAAACACATCTGCATGATCATCATCTTTCTGACATTAGGATCCTTCGCCGTGACGTTCCCGTTAATATATTGAACTTTAGTCGGGCCGTAAAGTTAAAGTAAAATCTGAGTTTCCCAAAGGATATATATCATTCTGCGCCGTGCTCTTGGAAACTAACAAACATTTCAATGACAAGCGTCGCGGTACTAAAGCCGCCATCGTTTCGTTTAGGATACTCAGAGGGTATCCCGCGCATGAGCAGCGAAAGTGCACTGGTTTACGATCTGTGACGTCATTGGTTGCCTTAGGTGAAATGGAAATGAGTTGAACATAAAAATGAACCGTCGCTCGGCCTCGTCAACATCAACACATAGAAATCTCGAGCTCGGAAATGGCGAATTGTGCGGACACTTTTAAGGGGCTACGATCGTCTTCTGACGCGCACTGTTGAGTTTCAGACTTTTGCATGGAAGCAGGTTAGTGGAACATTTTACATAGTGACAAGGATGGAGAATCGGAAAAAATCGCACCTTTTGCAACTGGTGAACAGACTTGTCATCGTGTTCTGTTGGCACTCTTCTGAATTGTATCAAGCCGTCGGGAACCTCATTCCTATCTCCCTCTCGGTCTCCCCCATCTCGGTGATTTGATCGCAAATTTTTGAAAAGCAGCGCGCTGATGATCATCCCTCCGATTACACCAATTATTGCACTCCAGAACATCTGTTTAGAAAACTCCATCGTTCTTTCGGTCCTTCCGTCTGTCCGTCCTTTTTACTGTTTTCAGTCGATAAAAGCACACGGTAAACCACACGACAGCGAGATAGACATTAAATCTTTTACACGCACCAGTGCGATAAAAGGTAGTTTTTTTTTTTTTTTTTTTACGTTTTCAGTCAGGTGACAACCTTAACAATAGTGCACTTCACGTGCAGATCACAAGCACTTGTAAACACAAAAGACGAAGATTTATGTATGCACGATTTTTGTCTGTAGGACCCGAAGTGTCTATGATAATGGCGTTTCTATGGCAAGAATACGTTCAGTTATAACAAATCAAGGTGAAGAAGTGAGGGAAAGATTTCCGTACAGTTCCCAACATTAATTATACATGCATATTCCTACTAACCCTCTTCCAGAAAGAACGAGCGTGAATAGAGTTTTGCAAGGAATACGCATGCATAATGAAGTAGGGACCTGTATGGAAATCTTACCGAAGAGAGGAAATTTTCTGAGGACAGGCGAAATAAATGGATGGATATCTGCGATCAGAAGAGAAGACCTCACAGGAATTACAGTCAAGTCGCCCGACTTTTTATCTTGTGTATAAAAAAAAGAATAAATAAATAAAATAAAAAATAGCAAATTATAAGAAAGCTTTAAATAAAAACTTGAAGTTTTTAGTTTTTTAGTTTTAAACTAAAAAGTTTAAACTAAAAACTTTTAGTTAACTTTACTTTACTTAAAAAGTAAAAAAAAAAGCTAAAAACAAAAGTTTTATTTTTTATTTTTTTTAGTTTTTAACTTTAACTTTTAGTTTAAAACTTTAGTTTTTAGTTTTTTAAGTGCTTGCACGCGGACGGCGTCATAACAGGCTTTCGGTTTTTTAGTGAAAATATAATGGCATCCTTTAGAGAGATACGTAACCTTCTCCTCGAAAGTTTTGATGACGACGTAATGTAAACACCTCAAAAAACCCAGATTTCCCTTACGACTGCTATGGAGGGTTCGACTTAAGTGAGATGGACGACAGCGAGTGTTTGGCTGAGTTTCGTTTTCATAAGAATGACGTTCCCGTCCTTTTAGAGGCCTTGCAGCTCCCTCAGTCTTTCAAGTGTCACCAAGGAACCACTTGTGATGGAGTAGAAGCGTTTTGTATAACACTGAAACGCTTTGCTTACCCATGCAGATACAGGGATTTAATTCCACGATTACTTATTGGTACCACAATATTGCCAATACACGACACAACGTTGTGGTGCCTTTCCTTCTAATAAGAGCGTCACTTGGAAGCGTTGAAACTGGTTCGAGCCTCGAAAGCTGTCCTTGTGTGTGCAGTACTATTGCGTCAACCATCCGTTCGAGGAAAAAAAAAAAACAAAAAAAAAAACAGAAAAAGGACAACCTAAAAATTCATGCAAGCTTAATGTTTTATTCAATTCCGTCACTTGTGTATGCTCCCTGCGCTTGCACGAGCGATTTTTCCCGCGCTTCGAGTAGTTACATGGAATTACTACGAATTTTGATTGGCTCGTTGAGCTGATTGCAGTTGCTGTGATCAGAGGGAGCCCAGGCTACCGCCGAGATTACGAAAACCATTTGTATGGAAATAATGAAATAAAAGTGAAGAATGATCATCGCAGTTAATTTTCCAATTTAAGCAATTGGAGAGGAGAAGCCTGAAAAAATCAGGGCTTCAACGGGATTCGAACCCGTGACCTCCGCGATACCGGTGCGATGCTCTACCAACTGAGCTATGAAGCCACACATTGATGATAATGACGTAATGAAAATGCTGGCCAAAGTAAACACCTTGTGTTTATTTTAGCCAGCAGTGAACCGCTCAATAACAAAACTCGCTAAAACAGCAATTTAAACGCCCTGAGACGTCATAGAAACCTCATTTTTTAAGTTTTACGTCATTTTTTGCGAATTTTCATTATTTCCATAGAAATCATTTGCGCAATCTCAGCAGTAGCCTGTGCTTCTTATGCACTAGGATGCTGCGAACGGCCCTGAACTTGCATCGGCAACAACATATGACCAATCAGGAACTCTACGGGAGTCTACCAAGAGTCAGTGAAACAATCCGTGTGAGAAGACTACGACTAGCTGGTCATTGCGCAAGTCACATTGAGGAAACGGCTTCAAAAGTGCTGTTTTGCGAACCGCAACATGGTCACCCAAATCGAGGTAGACCAACAACTACATACATTGACACCAAGGCTCACACTAGATTGCTGAATTTTAAAGAAATGAGAGATGCCATGTTCGATCAGTCTAAGGAAAGATTTTGTCAGGACGGCTCGGGATAATTCCCGGCCTAAGTAAGTTCATCCATCATTTTTGTTAAACGAGTCATTTTAACGAAGAAAGTCAAACGAAAAGTATGTAAATTTGGAAAATTCTGTATCAGATAAACAAAGCATTGATTAATAAAACATTTCTTTTGTTTTTCTTCATGAATTATTAATGATTTAAATGATGATGTGCGGATAATCTGGTCATTCTTAACTCAGTGTGGTTAAGGCTCTTAGCACGGCCCTCTTTGCACATGCGAACAGTGTTATCATTGGTAAGAAGCCCTGAAACTTGAAGCTCAACCAGAGTTCAAAGAAAACATTCTCTTTCGATTTGCAACTCACTTCAGTTGCTCAGTTTTTTTTCCTTTACACACAACAATTAATCACTCAAGGGTTCAATTCCTTTACGCTGCCCAAGTTTAGCAAATCACGCAAAAACAAAGGACTCGTCATGAAAAACCGCTCACAGGACTGACATAAGAAGAGAAAAGCACAGTAAAAACACATTTATTTATTTATTAATTTGCAACCCTCATACTAAAACTAATTGTCCGTTGACAACAGCGAGACAAGTCGATGACTATAGTCACATTTGAACCAAATTCAAAACTAGATCGTTTTCAGCGCCCACAGGACTCACATTAGACAAGGCCATGAGACTGAAAGTTTCCTGACCTTTAGCATCTTGAATCACCGGTTCAACATAAAGTACATGCTACAAAATTATCGTTAGAAAGCAACAATCCGCTTCAGCGGGTTCTTGACGCTCATCCAGCTCTGGAAACGCGCTGGAAACAAATACATTTCAAACCATTAGTTACCAATTTTTTTAGGCTTCGAAAGAAACTGGGAAGCATCCTGTTCGACAAAATTGTATGCAGTTCGACTTGGCTGGGATTTTTATTATTATTGTTTTTTTTTTGTTTGTTTGTTTGTTTGTTTGTTTTTTTTGGGGGGGGAATGAATGCATTTCAAATCAACGCTAGATTTATATGGTCATTTCTTTTCATGGTCAGAATTCTAACCACAATGGTCCACAATATAAGATCCCGGGAAATGAAAGAAATTTTAAGACTAACGAGTTCCTTCGTTTTTGGTTCAGTGCACCTTTTACACGTGAATATCATTTCAGCCACTTTTTTAAGGCGAGTATAAGTATAAAGTATTCCTTATGAAAAGGAGTTTTTATTCATATGCAAAGCAAAACTAATTATCATCACAAAATGTTCGCACTTGCCCTCGCTTTGAAAAAGAGGCTGACGTGCACTCGGAAATGACCGACTGATTACCTGTGTGCTAGGGTCTTAAATACAAAAGCAAATTTCCATACACGCCAATGCACAACTCATACAGTGCTGGCAGCCAACTTCAATCGATGGAGCACGGATTTGAAAAATACTCCTCGGGAGCGGGCCTTTGAATTCTTACCTTGAAAATCTCCACTTAAAACAAAGAATCAAGGACGGTCGACTTTTGACCTTCCATCACTACGGTCACTGGGACCAGCGGGTGCTTGGTTTTAAGCAAGTAGTTCTGAGGAGAAAAGATCACTGTTAGGACTGTTGTCTGCCGAACGTGGAAAGAAATTTTTCCATTGCTTTGCTTTGCTTTGGCATCACTATGATTAGGGATTGGCTTGAGACTTTCGTCGTTCTCTCGATCAATGGCCGTTTTTACACAAGAGACACATAATTCGTCTGGGACCAACTTGGGCAAACATTTGTTCTGCGTTTGTTAAGTTCGACTAGTGTAAAGGACGAACGTGCGTCTGACGTGCGTCTGGACGAACTATCCACTTTAGTGCGTCTTGGAAGACGCCAGTACTAAAGTGGATAGTTCGTCTAGAAGCACAATGCGTCTTGTGCCCGTCTTTATACTAGACGAACTTGACAGACGCAGAACAAAGAGGGAGCTTAAGCAACGACGACGTCGACGACAATGCCTACTGAGTACGTTTAATGAACAAAAAACAGTGGCTCCGCACTCTCTGCACGTGCGTTATGGATTTTGGCACATTTCTTTGCCGTTCTCGGCTTAACAACGATGTGAAATGACCAAATATGAAGTTTAGTGTGGGACGTGAGTGCACGACGATGAATTTTACTCTTTAATTTAATGGCGTTCATACTACTTCTATTCCTGGACAGTTGATAATTGCGAATTTACGTTTTCAGATGGCGGTATCGTTGCCG
>BLFK01000200.1:1826104-1837715 GCA_014634185.1 Astreopora myriophthalma | reverse complement strand
GGGGGGGGGGGGGTATCCAAATGAGTTCTATCAGTATTATTTACACTTCACTAAATTGTGGTGTCCCACAGGGATCGATATTGGATCTGTTATTGTTTTAATATATGTTAATGACTTTCCCAATTGCCTACAGTATTCTGTTCCTGGTATGTTTGCAGATGACACCTATGTCACTGTACCCTGTGTGAGTACCAGCAGTGGCACTGAACCTGAACTAAAGTGTGACCTAGAAGCCATAGAGAAATGGCTGGAAACTAATAGGCTTAACTAGCTGCAACACTTCAAAAACATGTTATATGACAGTTAGATCCTGACGAAACATCATTGCATCCAATATGGTAAACCCACAGAAAAGAAAACTACCACAAAATTACTGTGTGTACATATATTGATGAGTCTATATCATGGGATAATCAGATCTCACACATAACAAAAGTTCAAAATGACCTGCGTATCCATGCTCTATAAAATTAGACATCTTAAAAGTAACTGAAGAACATTGAATGCTATTTACCAATCACTTGTGCAGCCATATTTCGACTACTGTAACCTTGTGTGGGGTAACTGCTCAAAAACACGTGCTGACCAACTACAGAAACTTCAAAATAGAGCTGCATGCATTATCACTAAAGGAGACTATTCAATAAGATCATGCGATATACTAGAACAACTGAATTGGCCTACACTGCATGACAGACAGAAAATGCAAATGGATATCATGATGTACAAAGTTTATCATGCTGACGTACCTGAGCACCTAACTGAGCACTTTCGTCTGACCTCTGAGGTGCATCATTACAACCTCAGAGGCAGCAGATTTGACATGCAATTGCCCAAGCCTAAAACTAATTTGTTAAAAGATCTCTTGCTTATTGTGGCATGGCAGCATGGAATGCTCTTCCAAACCATGTAATAGAGTTGAAAACATTAAATAGTTTTAAACTGTTTTTGAGAGAAGATTACCATGACAATTAAGTTACCGTAGGTAGTTAAATAAAGATGATTGAACTGGGTACCTTATCTTAGAGTATCCAGTCATTGTATTGTATTAGATATAGTTGTGATCATACTTTTTAGTCATTGTAATTAATTGCTACTTGTTTCTGTTGAGTACGTATTTTAACCCGTATTTCTTAGATTAAATTAGAGAGGAACACACTGATTTGAAAAACAATTTTATGTTGAAATTACTATCGTGTATAAATAAAATTCATCCATTCATTCATTTCCATTTGCACAAGGCAATATTTGCAATGGAATAATTGCACTTTTGTGAGAGTATACCAGGGCTCAGCCTCATTTACTTAGAGCTTAATTGACTTAAGTTTGTCAACTTCGCTCCCAACTGGGAACTTTAATTCACTTTAAAGTATCGAAAGAGAGGGATAAGTACTTACCTGGAAAATCGTCAAACCATTATCAACAATGTACACATTGTCAGGGGTAATGCTCTCCTTACAGTATTCCACCTCTGTCACCTTAACCTGGTTTCTCCCCTACCAAAAAAAATATATATATATTTCAACTGCACCACACATGAATTTTCACTTACATGTAACTGCGAAAACGAAATGAAAACAAAATGCTCCAGGTAGCCTTATAAGTATACTCTGCACAATTATATTTTTCAAAGGTCACTAAATAGCAGCATTTCAGGTCACATACACTTGGATCTTGGATATACAGGGTGTCCAAAAAGTTCGTTCATCTGATTTCAGCCTACATGTCGTAGCTGTCATTGCATGGAGTGGGAAAGATCATGTAGCATGGAAAGTGGGATTAATTCTTCCAAGCTTGTTTGAACTGCCCTTTTTGGATCCTTCA
The DNA here is from genome assembly GCA_014634185.1 of Astreopora myriophthalma. Lineage (NCBI taxonomy): Eukaryota > Metazoa > Cnidaria > Anthozoa > Scleractinia > Acroporidae > Astreopora > Astreopora myriophthalma. The sequence goes on along the minus strand of BLFK01000200.1, from coordinate 1,835,891 downwards.
TGGTCTTAGACAATTTCACCATTATGCTCCAAAGATTCTCAAGATTGATATCTGGTGAATTAGGGGGCCAGCTTGTTTTCTGGATAAAATTTGGGAGGCTTCTTTTGCACTATGCTTCGGTGGCATTGGCTGTGTGAGCTGGCACCCCGTCTTGGATGAATGTCATATGTCCATTGGAACTGAACAGTTTTCATTTCTCTGGTGCTTCATTCACAATCTTACAGCGAAGGAGAGGCTTCACTTGTTTCTCTAATATGCTTTTGCTGTAGTTAAGTCAGCCGTCACAGTCAGTCCTAGTAGGGAATAAAATGTCAAGACCAGTGCAGATGCCACGGCCTGTCATTCTGGGATTTAGGCTGCTGAAACAAATATTTTGGACATTCATGGTTAATCTGAAAAAAGAAAATCATCCCATTCTTCTGTAGTGAGGTTTTTAAATTGCTTAGCAAATTTCAGGCGAGCTGCACATAGTTTGGTGGTGATCAGTGGTTTCTTTTGCTACCTCAGCAGCCTGACTCCAACCTATGCCTTTGCTTGCCACCTGTTGTGAAAGCTGCCTTGTGGAATTCCCCTATTTAAACTTGGCCTTCTTCAGTAATAATCAGAACTTTTTTTGCCGCTTCTTTCAGAACTTTCAGTCTCCCCATTCATTTCTTGCCTTCGAAACTCTAATTGTTTCTTGACAACCATTCTACCATCAAGCGTTCAGATTTTTCCAGTTTTTTAGCAATTTCTTTTACTATTAAGCCAGTAGATCTAAGTATACATGCTTGGGCTCTCAAGAAGCTTAGGTTTTTCACCTTAAGAGGGTTCATGTTTCACAACAGACAATGAAAGGGTGCAAGAAATTCAGAGAAAAATAACATAATATTCAACTACATTGATACAGGCAACTTTTGTTTGAATGAGTGGTTAATTAATTGAGTCTAATTGTGCTTAATTACAAACTTTTAAAGCAGAGGAACAAACTTTTGGGACACCCTGTTAACACCTAAAATGTTCCATTTAATAAAAAGGCTCTTAATTCAAGCATAAAACTTGAAGAAATTAATGTACGTCCAATAAAATTTATACAAGCCTTAGAATTAAAACTCAATCCACACTGGCTTTGCAGTTTTGTGTACTAAGCCCATGTTGATGATGACTCGTGGATTATAAACAAAGCAAATTATATACATGCCCATTTTTCTTTACCACAATTTCAAATTGGCAGGAATATGAAATCTTTTACAAGTTCAACACAGAAAATTTTCTATGGCAAATCCCCCAAACATACAGTACTTGATCAAAGAATTTAAAAAGAGATGACAGAAAAATGAATAAAAAGTAACAGCAACACAATGGAAAAAAATAGTCAGAGCCAGATCCCTTCAATTCTTGGCCATTGGCCTGTATTGTACAAGTGTCCAAACATATCTACTATTTAGCTAAATTCACCTCATCATTAAATTTGAGCAAGCGGGGCTTGTACTCCTTAGGTCCAACTCTTCGGAAGCCAGAATCAGCTCTACAAATAAAAACATAACACAGACCATTCAATGATATCAGTGTTAACCTTTTCACTCTTTTAATCATCCCACAAGTATGCAGACCACCATTACTACAAAACCCTGGGGGAGCAGAGCAGATGGAGTGGTGAGAGCACAGTAAAAAAATTATGCCCTCCGTCAATGTGGCCCACAATCAATTCACCTTCTCAGTGGGTTGAGTTTGTTGTTGCAGACCTGTGAAGTCTCCCGGTGCCTCTGGAAGACTCCCAATTTTCGTCCTTTTCTACCAGTCTCCCGGTTTCAAACAATTTTCTCCCTGCTGCTAGTGCTTATTAGTTCTCATTCCTTTAGTAACACGTACTCACAGTCATTATTAATTAACGCACGAAAAGCATCATGCAGCAAACTCAACATGTGGATCCAGTTAAGGATACAAAGCCTAGAAGAACATTGGTCTCATCGCCATAATTCAGTCTTACCAGAGTTCTCCAAGTAGGATACAATGTTTTGAACCTACAAGTTGCATTGAAAGCAAACTAGCAAAATAAACTGTATAAATGTCAAATTCTTCAAAAAGCTGAGTTTTATCACCTAGAATTTCCCAAAATTGCCTTGTTGACAGACATGCGCTTCATTTACCTTAACTATCAAGTTCATTTGTTTTATTTTTCTATCCTTCACATTGAATTTACTTGTTTTATAGTCTTCTATATGATTGAACTTGACACTGATTGTAGAATGCATGACTGTCTGTTAATATGATGAATCAAATGTGACAATTACATTCAACATTTCAATCATTAATGTCTAACTAATTTTAATTTGAGTCAACTGAAATACATGAATGATCCAGCACAGGTAAAATGTGAAATTCTGACCAGACCTTAGCAGACTCATGTGAAGTGTCATGAACTATGTCAGTCTAGGCTTGCTCGTGCTCACATACCCTCCTTTCATGCATTCTATATGTTTGAAGTAGGATTTGAACAGGGCTCCCTCGTGATTCATGACCTCACGATGCTGTACAGGCTTGTCATTGAGCTAAGAAGAAAATCACAGTAATACTGGCACAACTACACATACTTTTCCCTGCAGATCTGTAAGTCTCTCACACACGTAAGACATTATAAATGTCACTAGAGTACAGAAATGGACTTGTCTTTTCCATTCTCATTTTTTACTGTTTTTCTTTCATTCAGTGAATTCAAGCTTTCTGTTCAAAAAAATCCTGCATGTTTTCTAACATCAAATAATTCAGTCAATTTCATCATCCAGGACCTGACATGTACAATAAATTATTTAAGCGTTCAATGTCAATACAAAAGGCAGCAAATGACAGTCCTGTGACTATACATGTCCACCTGCTGCATACCCTGGTGAAAAGCTTAAAAGGATGCTCAAAGATCTTTGAGGATTCTGATAAAGATCTTAAAAATGATCCTCAGAAATCTAGGCAGGATCTTCAAGGATCCTTGAAAATCCCGCCAAAGATCCTTAAAGATCTTCAACTTTCTTGCCAAGATCCTTAAAGATCTTTAAGGATCCTGATAAAGATCTTTTCCAAATTGCTCTAAAGATCCTTAAAGATCCATGAAGGATCCTCACAGGACCTTTGCTAGGATCCTTGTACTGTTTTCACAAGGATCTTTGTAAGATCCTCACAAGATTCTTAAAATGTCCTCGAGGATCTTTGCATATAGTTTAGCAACTGAAGACCTTTGAAGATCCTTCCAAGATTGCTGCACCCTATATCAAGAACTGAGTTAAGGACATTGTGCGCAGAGACATTATAAATTGCTAGTTGACATGTTATCAGTTTTGGGTTGCCTGTGCAACAAGCCTGTGATTAGAGTCAATGGACAGGTATAACTATATAATGTATAAATTATGTATATTCTGTAGTGACTTGAAGCATTTGGCCACCATGTTTTCTTGTGTTGTATGTCGGTGTGAATTTAGCTTATCAAAAGCCTTAAGTTTAGAAGGCAATTGTCTCCTCTGCTTCACAACAAAGATCCTTATCCCACAATAAGGATCTTTAGCAGGTCGCTGAAGATCTTTAAGGATCCTTAAAGATCCTGCAAGGTTTTCCACCGGGGCAAACAAGTGCTGACTGCATTGGTATGAAGCAAGTGTTAGGGAACAGGTCAGAAAAAATAACTAATTACGCAGGTATACAAAAATATTTTTGAACTCACAAAACGGTCAAGCTCAACAGTCTTATAAGCTGCTGTTCCATATTCATCCTGTGTGGACTCTTTGCCAATCCAAAAGTGAACGTCGTACAGCAGCTTCAATTAACAACAATAAGAACTATCATTATAGGAATAGTAATAGAACTGAGTGGAGTACAATAATATTCATGGAGTAATACAGTGAGTTATAATTTCAAAGTCACCCTGGTATGCAGTAAAAGGCCTACAACACATTGAAGTCCAAATATTACCAAGTAAACCTACAGGTATTGTGACAAAATTCAAGTAGATTACAAACAAATATGACAGTGCCGTTTATTGCATGCTTAACACATTACTTGGCACATGCATGATGAATTAAGAGCTGATGACTGCACCTGTGACCAGCAATAAAATTCCTTTATTCAAACTTTTCCCTATGACAGCCATATTAAGTTAAGCTTGTATTTTCACCTCGTCACTCTCCTTATCCTTGTAGGTGTTCAGAATAATGTAAGAATCTCCACTGTAGAATTTACCATGTTCTTCCTCTGGCCAGTCTTCCACCTGGGTTAAAAGATTCAAAACTAATATAACACTAATGCTTTTGGTTCACTTGATGGACAATTGATGTTAAGCTGCCCCTGTGACAACAGCTGTGGTCACTTTGTGGTCCAAATGGCTTTAGCGTTTAAGTAAAACTTACATTTATTTATTATCTACAATGGCAAAGTGTTAGTATTACCATGGTTCAAAACTGCAACCAATACGGTTGCATTTTCATCTAATTTTCACCTTGGCTATTAATTTTATGAAGCAAAAGAGTCAGCAGTTGCTACTTTGCCACCATTTTTGCTAAAATAAAAAAATTATTTTGCTTCTCCTCTTGATTCTTGTTCAAATCTGAAGATATGGGGCAAAATTGTGGCATAATTTACATGTTCCCTAGTGAAAATCTTTGACGACTCTGATAAAGATCTTAACAAGGCTTCTCAGAAATCTTTGCCAAGATCTTCAAGGATCCTCAGAAGTCTTGGCCAAGATCTTTAAAGATCTTTAACGATCCTTAGAGATCTTTTACAAATTGCGCTTAAGATTCTTAAAGATTTTAATACTGGATCCTCTCAGGATCCGTGAGGAACTATCAAGGATCTTTGCTTGAGATCCTTGTACTCTTGTTTTCACAAGGATCTTAAAAAGATCCTTCCAAGATCCTTCAAGGATCTTTTGAACTTCCTTATCCTTAAGGATCTTTAGCAGGTCCTTGAAGATCTTCAAGAATCCTCAAAGATCCTGACGTGCGAGGTTTTTCACCAGGTGAGGGTTAAAGTGCCTATCACCTCAAAATAATTTTCCACTACAATAATTCCCTGCACTTGTCTCAAACATATCTTGTTGCTTTGCAACCTTTCCCCCGAACACTCACATTTTACTGTTTTTCATGGCCATATTTTCCACCTTTGAAAACCAATAAAAGAGTGAGTCTTCAGCAAAAAGGTTTCAAAGCAAGATATGTTTGAGACAAGTGCAGAGAATTCTTGCCGCAGAAAACTATTTTGAGGTGATAGGCACTTTAAGTACACAACACTATTCCTCAATTATGTGCCATTTACAGTGGTTTCTTCATGCAGACGTAACGGCAGGCTCATTTTTGTTTTCTTAAACTGCTCACATGTTGATTACACATTATACAATGCGATAGTTTTGCAACTAAAATTTGCGAACCTGTGACTAAATTTTCGCACCAAGTTGCAAAATTGCAACTGGATTCTCTTTTTAATTTTGAGCCCTGTACTGCACATGTATATGTAAATGCACAAATATTAAAGGCTTAAGGAGTTAACATACTGTAAAATTAGGGCATAGACTGCAAAATGAAAGTAACAAACTATTGAGTGAACTGAAATCTTGAGTGGTCAGTAAATATTGTGTTTGTTCAGTGTAGGCCAAACCACATGTTCCAAGATAGAATATTTTAATGTTTCCTTTGAAACCAGAGTTGATCTCTGATTTCACTGATGGGGGTGACTCTTCAGTCGTAAAATCAACTTATCACTTACAGTCAAGCTATGTTAATGTATGTCACAGCAGAATCTTCAAAACAGCCTTTCAGATAAGTTTTTGGGGCAGGGTGCCTGCAGGGAACCTGAAGGGGTCAAGCTGGGGACGATACCAGTGGGTCTCTGCATTATTTTGTGAAGTGCCTGGTGTTCAGCTTTGTCATCCTTTTGACCCGAGACCCCTCTCTTATCTGGAACACTGCAAGATTTCACTGCAGTCTACCATGAGGCATCAGACCCAGGAAAAATAATACTGCTAGACAGCAAACTGCTTAAAAAAAGTCGAATAAATGACATGATGCCAAGTACTACTTATGCACCTATCAATGTTCAACCCCAGGGTGAGGAGGGGGTGGGAGGGGGGAAAGGCCACACATGGGAAATTGACTCAACAATCAGAAAGCCTTCCCCTGGGTAGGGATTCAACAGACACATACACATTGTCCATGGGTCAGGAATTTGACAGTGGTGGCCATCTTGAAGACCAAGAGAACCAGGAATTTAACATTCAGTAGGTGCCAGGGATGGCAGATTGACAACATACATTTCTTTCTAGTAATACTCATGTTCTTCTTAGAAAATCTCACAAATTCCAAACAACATGTGTCTAGTTTGACATATAGATGTTATTGAACTAGCATGAGGCCCATACTGGGAAAATATTGGTAGAGTTCCTTTTTTGCAAGCTGATGGACTGAGCCTGAAATGTGAGGTCCATCAACAGATGTTACTAAAATGGGGAATGAGGAATGGGGAATGGGAAATTGAAAAATGGGAAATTGAAATGGGAAAAACGAAAATGGGAAAAAAAATAGCCAATTGGATTGTAAAGAATAATTGTTGTTAATATGGAATAATTTTTCTCAGCGGTGATTACCCAAGCTTTTAAAGCGTTTTGCGCCAAAATTAAAAGGGGAATTTGCGATGATAAGTAGATTTCCGATGTCATTAGAAACCGGCATATTTTGTTTGAGTGTTCTGTTACCCACAAAAATTTCATTTTGGTGGAAAAATTTCCCGTTTTGCAGAGGTAAAAACAGATTAATTACGGTTTGTTTTGCCAGTTTTCTTCTCCAAGAAAAAAATCATGTTAATGGAGACATAGTTTCTGATCAGACGGAGAGGTGGTTAACCCTTTCAGCCCCAAGGGGTGCCCCAGTGACGAGTAAAATCGTCTGGCGTTAGACAGAGTAAAATCTGTAAGTGGCACTACTGGGAGTGAAAGGGTTAAGACCAATTTCTATTGGCTCATTAACTAGTTATAGAGTTGTTATTTTCCATTGTACAGTTGTGAGGTGAATTATCCTCGGGGAAAACATCAGACACGTGGCGGCAAAATGAATTTCCAGCTAACAAGGCTTAAAATTTCGTGGCTGACTGTCACTGTTTATCTTGCACCACACATCAAACAAGAACGTTCAGTACAAACGAAACTGAATAGGACTAATCTCATCTTTCAGCGTGTACTGCTCTGAACAAAACGTTTTGTACAAGTAAACCAGAAGCGTGACTCATACGCCATAAGATCAGGAACACAAGCTTTGCATCGATAATCTCGAGCCGGAGCGAAAATAAATTATCATAATTAAGAAAAACGCGGGAAAAGACATGACAAGTTGAGTAACAGATAGAATAAATCGGTTAAGTAGTGGCAACACTAAAACTTTGACAATAAATTAAAAAAGAGTTATTTCATGTTCATTTATAATTATACTTCAATAAAATAACAGCTTTTAAGCTTAATTAAAGGTATTTCACGTTCATTCGTTGTACCTTAGTGCGTCATGACTGCACTTGACGGTTTCATTCAGTTTAGTGATCTATTAAAGTACTCCTTGAATTTTCTGAATAAAGTGCATCACTGCTAACCCCGAACAACAGAGGAGTCCACATTTAGTACGCATGTCATTTTAGCTTTTGCTAGAAACAAAGTTTCTACTCATCATCATGAATTCCTCTTTTAATTTTGGTGCAAAACGCTTTAAAAGCTTGGGTAATCACCGCTGTGAAAAATTATTCCATATTAACAACAATTATTCTTTACAATCCAACTGGCGATTTTTTTATTTTTTTCCCATTTTCGATTTTCCCATTTCAATTTCCCATTTACCAATTTCCAATTTCCCATTCCCCATTCTCTGTTTTAGTAACATCCGTCCATCAACATGCAAAAAAAGAATGAGACCAATATTTTCCCAGTACGGACTGAACAAACTAGTTCAACAAAGTTTTTATTATATTGGCTCTCTTGTGCAGGGCTTTCTATTTTTTTTTTTTTTTTGGTACTGGACTCCTTGCCTGCTTCTGTCAGTGGTTCTGGAAATTGAGTAAAATTCGTACTGGAACTCCAACATGACTAAATAAACATTTCTCGCATTTTTTCTTTTTATGTCTGAGAAAATGGAAACAGAAAATGGGAACAGTTTGGTAACCTATATACGCAGCTTCGACCAGTCCATCTTAGCAGTCTGTATTGCAAAACAGAACCAATCAGAATTCTCCTTTTCATCTCAGACCAGTTTGCCTGTATAATAAGTCAGTTTATCATGATTATTTTTATTTATTTATCTATTTTTTTTGTGTGTGTGCATAATTTTGTATATGCTTGCTATAGCAAGAAAAGGCCTTTGTGAGAAATAACATCATTGACATTGGCAGCTTCAAGAAGAGAACTGAGGCACGGAAGACATCACATCTAGAAAGAACTAAGTAGCGCTATTGTGAAAGTATCGATCAGCTGATATTTACCACACCCTTCACACACCCACGCATCTATGGAAAATTCCACATCATTCGATTGAGCTGAGCTGAACACGATATTGCATTACAATCAAGCAAATATTTTTCTCATGTTTGTCGCCTGATAGATTTTTGGGCCCAAAAAACAACAAAGTTAATACGATCATTAAATCAGAACTCGCAGTAAGGTTCCTAAGCGCTTAATTAAATCTGCACGTACGTAAAACTATATCTATATATGACTTCCAAAACACTGCACAAGGAAACTTTCATGCATAAGCACTTTTAAAAGCTTACCTTGAATTTGACAATTCGCCAGATCCGGCAGCCAGGTTTTTCGCCAGCCCCTTGCCAAGCTCTCTCTGTTGCAGCGGCTTCCCTTTTCGCCTATGTTCAAGCACCCCGGAAACGTATTAAAAAGAACGAAAGCTGTGCACGAAAAAAATAATTCTAATTATAACACCAAAGTATTTCAACAACTTCTTACGTTCTTCTCTATATCCGAGCCAAACAAAGCTAAATTGCTGTCTTTCCAGTCATACTGCTTGGCTTTCCTTAATCCAGACATCTCTTAGAGGAAAAGAAACTCGCCTGCAGAAAAACAGTTCGATGAAACCTCCGACGAGACAAATGCGCAGAACACACCTTCGAGAATATTTTATCCTCAGTTCAATCGAAGAAGGCATACTTGATTGGCCAGTGCAAGAAGAATATATTTGGCAGGGATTTGTCACGCAATCTTGAGCATTAATTAATGAGTCTGCAGAGAATTCTGTTGTCAATGTTTTTCACAACAAAGTGTCTCGACCTTCTGGCTCCACAGTCATATTGTGTCCTGTGCTGTCCGCGGCACGCTGGCAACAGGATACGCAGCGTGACTGTCACTCACTCCTAACTGATTTTTCGCTTCTAACCAGCTAACGAACAGAAAGATTGCTTGTCTTGGCTAAGACAAGCAATCTTCAGAGAATCTTAATCCTTACGCCATTCAACACGGGTTATTTCTGGTTCACGCCCCTTGTGACCGATGACCAACACCACGGCAATATTTATATGAAACCCGGTCTGACCCAGCGTAAAACAACCTGCCTGCATTTAGAGTCTAAAGAATGGAGATAAAACGCCTTGAGCTTGGCAGAGTGATTAGTGTCGCGAATTATTTGTATTTTATTTGAGAAAGTGCTCCGCAGGGAAATAAACGGGACGCGTGACTTGCAATATACTTCGACGACCGAATGTTAGGCCATCGTCTTTTTTTTTCCCTCCGCTTAGCGTCGTCCGACCGACCCAAATTTTTGGCATTTTCAAAAAAAAAAAAAAAAAA
>BLFK01000200.1:1815954-1820954 GCA_014634185.1 Astreopora myriophthalma | reverse complement strand
TTTAGACTTCTTTGAAATTGTTCAAGTTGCTCCCTCAGCTGCGATATCTTTGTGATCATTGATGATATTCCACAAATACTGTATCAAAGTACGGTGAACTTTGGTGGAACATGGTGGAATTGTGACTGTATTTCAGACGACTTTTACGCTAGGGCAAAAGTTTCCGCATTAGGGAATGTCACCGGATTCGTGTCAAACAGAGTATTCGGATTCGTGAGGTTATCAGTACACGACAGAGTGATTCGATTCCTTTACATTAGACTATGGATCCGGAGACAATTGGATAGTGGGTCTATTACAGGCCCAGGGATCGCACAATCCGCAAACCACCTTATTTTGTTCTTTTAGATAGCGAACAGCTTTGTTTTTCTCCTTGAGACTGAAACCGCCTATAATCAACTATAAACCGTTTCGAAAAACAGCCACTAAGCACACAAAAATCGAAAACCGCTTGATAAAGTCATGATTTCCCGCATCCGCGCAGTAATTTCTTGACCGTAAACCGCCACAAAAATACGCCTGAAACCGTAGAACGACACTCAGAATAGGCTTAAACCGCCAGACCACCAGAGTACAATAGACCCTATGGATACCTCTTCAGAAAATCTCGGACAAGAATAGCAAGTCCAAAGTCGTCAATTTGGCAAATACAAACGACCAACGACTAGTAAATCGACCAAGCATAATGTTGCTCATATCTCATGAAAAATAAATATGAAAGGTCTTAATTCGGCTATCAAATACATAATCCCAGTTGTTTACTTACCTCAAACAGTGGGCGAATTTTCAAATTTTCAGCATACCGTCCGTAAATCGCCGCTTATAAAACCTCTCCCCCCCCGGCTTATAAGCCCTCCCCGTCATCGGCCCATCTACCTGTAAACAAAAAAAAATACATTCGATTGTAAGCCCCCCGGGATATAAGCCCCCTCTGGTAAATGAATTAATGAATTTCATTTCAGTTATGACGCTTTGAGCTTTTAAAATTAAAAACCAGTAAGTGAAAAACGTGTTCCGATCAACACTGGGTCAAACTGCTGTAACCGAAGTTACGCGTAGTCGTGTCCTAACACTCTTTATTTAAAATCAACACTCTTAGAATTAGTAAATGAGACCTGAGAAAACGATAGCTAACAAAACGAGGGAAAAGGAACAGATAACACGAAGAAAGGTTTACCTAGGCCCGGTTCAAACATCGAACTTCACATGTGCCAAATAAAATGCAAATGAGCGAGAACAATAGATTTTTCTCATTTGTATTAGATTCGGCACAAGTTCGGCGTTTGAACCGGGCCTTAGCGGTGACTTGACTTGATGAAATAATAAACTCGTTACCGAAATCGCAACGGACTGGACGCTAATTTACGCCCATTAAGCTCACGTGATTTATATGAAACACGTTTTTTTTGGTATTCGTAATGCATGGTTTACTAGGGTGTTTTTAGTTACGAGCCTTTTTTCAATTGAAAGTGTGTATGTTTCTGACTTCGAATCTACGTACCTGACAAGGCTGGACAAATGTAAGTACTTTTGATTTCGTTACCCTTTTTCTGGCTTTTTCGTCAGAAAGAGATTTGTTTCTAATATTCTTTAATTCTGCAATTGCAGCTTCAGATTACCACATTATTGTTTTCAATAAAATCCTGAAAATCCAAGCCTTGTCGACTGATTGCTCCATTGAACCATCGGTCCAAAAATACTCCAAAAATGTTTGCGTAAAAAACGTTGACCTAGGCCTTATTTATTCTGAAAAACTTGACAAATAATGACGCAATCATACGAATTGATAACGAGAATAACAGTTTGGCTGCAAACAACGAAACGGTACAATAACGAATGCTAACGACCAATGAATTAGTGTGAAGCACCAAAAAAAAAAAAACCCCACTTAATTACGGAAAAACAAAGGCAAAAGAAACCCCAAAACGTAATTTACATGTTTCGCTGTAAGAACTGCTGTAGTATTTCTGGAAACGTTTTCTTTCCTCCGCTTATAAGCCTCCCCCCCACCCCATCCCTTGGATATAGCCCTCCCGTTTATAAGCCCAACCAAAACCCTTTACGAAGTCGTATAAGACGTCTAAGCCAGGGGTGATTTTAGTTAATTTAATTCCTCCAACATAAGATAATGACTGTAAAATATACGCTTAAGTTCTCCACTCTATACTCAAAATTAAACCATCGACTCTGAACTCCAAAGAAACCAAAATTTCACTCTCCTCGCTCTCACGTGACTTCTTTCCCGCCACGCAAAATTATGCTCATAATCAATTGCTAGGAATATGAAATGCCTTTTTGATTTAGCCTGTCCGTGTAATTTATTGTATCGTTTATAAGCCTCACATTTTCGCTTATGTAGTGGCTGGCATTTCATGTATCCAGTTTGGTCGGGGTTAATTAAAGTTGGTAAAAATTTTTCAATTTCTAACACAGGGCTTATAAGTGGCAGGGCAGGCCCGTAGGCAGATCTTTTTGCGGGATGGTGCCACCCAACGCGAGGTCGACTAGCAATGGAGTTATTTCAGTAGAGTTATGACTTAGAGTTAGAGTTAACGCCTGCAAAATCCTGAAGTCAAGATTTTCGACTGCCAAAATCCTGAATTCAACATTCTGGAAAGTCAAAATTAAATGAATCGACTTGACTCTTAAATCATGGTTTAGACCTAATCACTAAACTTTAAGCTAACCCTTCCAAAGTCATGAATTCAGGATTTTGGAGGCTTAACTCTAACTCTATAAAAGTAACTTCATAAAAGTATCTCTATGAATAGCCGTACCCCCCAACGCGGAAACGGACCAAACGAGCGCTGGAGGCGTGAGTCTCTAGGGGGTCCGGGGGCATGCTCCCCCGGGAAATTTTGAAAATTAGGTTGTCTGAGACTGCATTTCGTGCGTTTTGAAGGCAGTATGATATGAAAACAGGTAGCCAAAAGCGAACTTAAAAACGTGGATATTACTCAAACCTTTGAACTTCAAAATGATTTTGTATAGATCAATGTACAGATCAAATTCCCACAGGCACACCTCAAGAAGCAGATAAATTACTTATTACTAAAGAAGTACACTGGAGCACACAGCTATTTTCTCTCCCACCCTTTGGACTAAATAAAAGACAAGAATAGCATTTAAAAAAAACGCATAAATCATGCATGAATTTGAAGTGCTTTCTACAGCAGGCTACGGTTTCTTGAGACAAATTAATGTAGTTTTTATCACTTTCTAACTTTTAAACTTTTTAATTTGTATAGCTCATTAGTAATATTGTTACACGTATTGTTTCGGTTTGTCAGTTATTCTTGTTGTTATACTATCGTTGTAAACTTTCTTTCACTTTGTAGCGTAACTTATTCAGAGTATTGTTCATTCATTGTTGTTAAATCCGGTCTAAACTTCATTTGTAACCACACTTGTATCAACTGATGAAGGGCGTGAGACCGAAACGTTTTATAAAGTTCTTATTTTTTACCAGTTTTAATATCAAAAGTTGTCTATATATATATATATATATATATATATATATATATATATATATTTGCTTATTTATATTTCATTTTTACTACACAAACAGTGAATCAGAACAGGAACACACTATAGTATTTTTTTTATCAATTCACTTTTTTTAAATCGTTGGTCAGCAAAAAAGTGGACCTCCGCAGCCTGTGGGTGGGGGGGGGGGCACCAATCGCGCCCTCCTTCCCTACGGGCCTGTAGTGTACGGTATGTGAGAAATAAGGAGGGAGTTGGCTGGCAGTTGACAGTTGCTAAAAAGCTAAGGAAAAAAAAATTGCTGTGGAAGCGATCGAAAGTGCCTGTATTCGTTGAAAAACCCTTTTACACCAGAAAACTATTCCGGATTCAAAGTATTGGATTCTAAATTTCCACTTTGGATTCCGGATTCATAACGTTCCAGATTCGTGACGAATGCGGCAACTTTTTATACCGGATTCATGTTTAGTGTGCCAACACTAAAAGGAATCCGGTACTGAAACTTCCTGGATTTGTCAAGGAAATTTTTGCTCTAGTGTAAACGTAGTCTATTTTAGTCTTGCCTCTTTTATAAATTCGTAAAAAGACGTGATTGATTAACCTTGTTTATTAAAGGAAGTTCAAAAAATCAATACGTGTCCTAAAATACATACATGTTATTCGATAGCGAAAGAAATAAACCGGTCAATCAAGCTGAAATCACACAAGATATGTACAAACAAAACGTTACGTAATAATAAATGGCGCGCGACTGTTCATGACGGGTAACCCGAAAATACTGATCCCCGGTCCACGGACCCCCACTACGGACCGGGTCCACGGACTACCTACGGACCGGTCCACGGACTACCCCTCTGGACCCCTCTACGGACCACCCCCAAAATAAAATAAAAAACAAAAATAAAGATTTCACTTACGAAATTCCGAGCGTTACGCTGGGAAAATGTAACAGACCTGAGTTCAGTCTCGGGCGCAAATATATCATTGACATTTCACATTGCCATTTTTCCTTTGCTGTGGCTATAAGTATATATGAAACACCGGGAAATCTCCGGAAAGCCTCAAAATCTCTGTGCTGCTTTGAGTTCATTTCCTTCGCCGTTTTGTTCGGCCTATTCTCCCGCAGGTTCGTGAATTCGTCCCAGGCTTCACAATTTGCTTAGCGGAATTTCAAATATAAACAGGTTAGAAAGACCTAAAATCACATCTAAAATCACGGGTGGCCCAGAAAAATAAAACGAATGAAAGTGATTCATATTCATCTGTTCTTACGTACCTTTCATCCATGATTACCACGCTGTGAGACGAGAGAGAAGAGTGAAGGCTGGGACAAGACCTCGAATCCGCGAGAGTGCGGGCCTTACAAAATGGCGGAGGGAAAGAAGGCACAAATTTCTGAGGCTTCCCGGTTTTTTATGCAAAGCCACAGCAAAGAAAATGGCAAATATGTAATGATCTGCAATGATATAACTTGCGCCCGAAACTAAACCCAGGTCTGTCACATTTACCCAGCG
>BLFK01000200.1:1757477-1792576 GCA_014634185.1 Astreopora myriophthalma | reverse complement strand
GAAGAAGTGAAACTATTGAGGGGAAGTCAAAGTGATTAATTTTTGGTGATAGGTATTTAATTTTCAATATTTATGTGTGCTTTTGGCAATGTTACCTTAACACTATGACAAGTAGATTTTCCAGAATTTGCCGTTTTTCCAGCGTTTGCCCCCTGGCAGAACACATGGCTAATTTGCATGACTATTTAAAAACATTCATGGCCGCTATCGTTGTTCTTTATTTTTTCGTTTGAGTACGTTCCTCACCAGTTTTCTGACCCTCCTTCCCAGAGCCTACGATTATTCCAGTCAGCGACAATTTGACAACCTCGCACAAGCCCCTGCGCTGCCCGATTTTATGTTTTACCGGAAGTATTTGCTAATTTTCCAATAAAAAGTAACAAAACAGTTTCATAGTTTTGAACCATGAAACTGATCTGCTACTTTTTGTTTTGTTTTGTTTTTTGTTCGTTTGTTTTTTTGGCTTTACTGCAACTATCCAAGAAAAGCTCTTGAAACTATTTGCTGCATGCAAAGTGATCCGATCCCAAACCTGTTCAACCTCGTCGGCAGATTTTTAAGTGAAGAAGTCATTGCACTCCATACCTGTAGCCTTAGCGAGCTTGCCCGGAGAGCTCTGATCGGTTACAACAAGCTCATAAGTAATGACATAACTGAAAGAGAAGAATCGATATCAAATTATGAGTCAATGCAGCAAGTTTGAATATTTCAAGCATAACCGGAAGCGCAATCATTTCATCGTTTCGTACGTTGCTTGAGGGAGATCAATTAGGCCGTATAAATTGTCATATTCACTTTGACAGAAAGCGTCCGCCATGTTTCCGTGTGTCGTATCCGTATAGTCACTAGGGAACTCACCTCGAGCCTCTTAATTAGGGAGCCTTAGCAACAAGGACGGTGACGGCAAATGGAACGTCACAACACAGCATGCAGGTTTAGTAAAAACAGTCTTTCTTCACGCTTTGCACGCTTTGCACGCTTTGCACACTCTGCACCTACGTTTTACGTTTTGGTACATTTCTTTGCCGTCCCTTGCAAACCAACAACGTCAAATGACCAAAATCAGTGACACGTCAGCACGCGACGTAAAATTTGTCTTTCTCTCTCCAATCTTGAACACCACTCGTACCAGTTCATTTTTGGACAACAGACACGCATTTTACTTATTGAAAGAGTTGAAATAATCGCGAATTTCTACTTTCAAACGACGTTCTGATCGCTTTCTAGTTACCGTCATCGTTGCTAAAAGCTCCTTAAAAAGTGTTTGCGCTAGACCGCATTAGGAACCTTTGGCAACGACAACGTTGCTTCAAAATATGAATTCGCGTCATTGTAATCACTCCGCAATTATTTCAAGTCGATCAAAATGCAAAATGTGCGGCTGCTATCCAACGATGAAACTGGTATAAACGGCGTTCAAGTTTGGAGAGAGATCGAAAAAGTCAACGTTGGGTGCTGACGGTTTCCCAAAGCAGCTGATTTTGGTCATTTGAAGTTGTTGTTTTGGACATGGTGGCAAAGAAATGTACCAAAATGCAAAACGCACGTGCAGGGCGTGCAGAACGATTGTTTTTACTAATTGAACCTGTTGTTTTGTGACGTTCCCGTCGCCGTTGCCATCCTCGTTGCTAACTAAAGCTCTCTATTGTAAAAAAAAAACCAAACAAACAAACAAAAACAAAAAACAAAAAACAACAACAACAACAAAAAACTGATGGCATGGCTCTAGCGTTTGGAAATGATTAGAATTGCTTACTAACCTGGAATAAGGAAGGTTATGGCACTGGGGGCGCGAAACTTCACGCGCTAATAGACCTGCAGGTCTGTCAATAACAACTCTCTTAAATCGTCCCCCAAATCTATAAAAATAGATCATTAAAATTATCAAGATCAACGTTTTTTAATCAGACTTGTACTGAAGACTTAACTTCAATGCAATTTGTGGTAAATTGCAATGGGCCTAATGGCGATCGCAGTTTAAGTCAAGATATATAGCTATCAGCTAATCAAGTTTAAGAAAAGAAACCAAATGAAAAGAAATATGACAAAACAATCAATCAAGTAATCAAGCAAAGAAATTAACGATCGAACAGTTAAGTGTATCAAATTTCCGATTATTCCATATTTCTCGTCTCGCTACGCAGTGTGAAATAAATAAATAAATAAATAAATAAATAAACCTCAATTGATTTATCTCCGATGGGACCTCTTAGCAAAAGCCTTCAGGTTTTTTGAGATTTCCTCATAACCTATTTTGTTTTGTTTCATATGTGGTTTTTATTGAAACTATGTGTGGTAAATAAAGACTGAAATTGAAATTAAGTTATAAAGCAAAATATTTTCGTACCTATCTTGCAACCTTCCGCAAAGAGATTTCACAAGTTGAACACACATCTCAGAGCACCCTGACATCGAGTAAACATCCCGCATCACAAGAACAAACGGATCATCGTTCACCTTTGATGCGATCACAGAAGTGATATATCTGTAATATTTAAAAGGATAGAAAAAGAGGCATATTTAGTCTGAAAATATTTCGCCAAAACACAAACAAAACAAGATTTTCTGTTAAACAGCTTAGCCTGTCTTTATTCCAAAAGAAAATTGCAGTGGAACGACCACGTAATTCATTGCGACCACTCAGATATTTCTTTTGTAGCAACCTCAATAGCCCAACCACCCTTTTTTAAGACTTACTTAATCTGAATGAGTGAACCCAGAACGACGAATTTGGATAATCGCTGTGGTTAAGTTGCCTCTGAGAAGCAACCTTTGTTCCCAGGGTCTTTCGAGAGAGGCAATTTTGCCACACGAAGAAAGACTCTGGGAACGAGTCTGGTGACGCCGCACTCTTTTTTTCGTGATTTACCGGAACTAGTAAATAGGTCATTCCCGAGTTCACTTCAGCCTCTCTTTCGAAACGAGTCCAAGAGCCACATTTTTCGGAAGGTAATTAGCTACTCCTGGTTTTTCTGTATAGAAAGACGTCGCACTATGAAAAAGAGGCTGAAGTGACCTCGGCGGAAATAGACTATCGTTTACCAACCACCTACCTCAATAAGTGTTCCAGTGCCGTGCAAGATTTCCAAGGATGAGAATGCACTGGATCGTTATCATTGTTTCTCATTTCCAAGAATGGCCTTGGAGTGAGGGTGAACAGATGAAAGCCACTCAGGCTGTAACCATCATACTTCAAGCACGCTTTGAGACATCTACTCAGTTGTTCTCTATCATACAGTTCCACCCACTCGGACAGTTTTTCCGTCATGAAAATGAGTGGAGAAAAACTCTGACGGAAACAGTCGGCAGTGGGCTGTGTTTTAGGGAGCCCGCGAACTGTAGGCACTGATTGCGCGGCACATGATAATATTTGCTCACAAGGAGGACTGGGTATTGGAACAGTTTCCTCCACACACCAAGATTTTCTCTTGGTCGCCTAAAATAAATTTTGAAAACTAGTCAATTAGAACGAGGTTCGGTGGAGTTTCCAGTGTTATTTTTCAAAAGTTTTTATAAAACACTGCATGTAAATTTGCGCCATTTTCCTCACCGCAAAGCATACAGTAGCATCGCGCGGTGTCAGGTGCAATTTTATATTTCACTTACTGCAGCTAGTGTCTTAAGTGACACGTGTTGACTTATTTTTAAGCGCGATCCTCAGATGTGGATCGTTCATTTGCATACCCTCAGGCGTTCAACCATTTATTGTCTGTTCTACCGGTTCAAATTCAATACATGTAGTGCGCGAGCACTTTTAACCGTTAAATTTTAGCTTTGAGGGACCTAAGGGCATTAAGTGGGGACTGGTCAGGCTTATTTGAAATCTATCTATGGTAACACGGTGCAAGGGACCTGGAGACAAATGCCCTGTGATTGGACAGAGTTTTTTTCAAACATCTTTCCTTTTATGACATCACTGATGCGAGCTCGAGCAGTTAACACTTGGGGATTGGACAGATTTATTTTAAATATCTTCCATTTATGACATCACTGATGCGAGCGCGAGCTGTTAACGCTTTGTGATACTTTTACTCGATCAAAGCGCGCAAGCGTTCACAAAATCGTGAACTGTTACCAAATCGTGAGTTGTTACCAATATTTGACAGCAAGTAAGTTGTTCTTACCCTTCCCCTCTTAAGCACTCGTGGAATTCTCAACATTGAACTATTGCAACCCATTTCAACTCAGTTTTTTGTCAACTTTGTTAGACGCAATGACGTAAGTTGTTCACGCTCCAAAAGCTAGTGAAAACTATCGAATTTTGAGGTTGGCGCGGCCTTATATACCGGCTTTTATGACGTCCTTTATGACGTGATGAAACGTTTTGCCCAACGATAGGCTAAAATTTCAAATTCACCTGGCGTCAGCTATCTTGAGCCTGCCATCAACCCTACCATCAATATGAAATGAATTCGAATCTAGAGCCAACTCAAACCAAAGTGGATTTGCTCTACACATTCGTTGTAAAATTTCACCATCAGTAACTCGAAACTTTAGCTCCCCCCTCAGTGCAGGCTACCTATCTCTTTCGGACAACGCAACAGAGCCCCGTATAGCTTCGCATAACCTTCGGGAACAATCGGAGTTCCCGATAAGTTCGCGAAGAACGGTTAATCCCGAATATTGAGTTGTTGAAGAAAAAATGTTGTTTTTCGCCTCGAAGAAACAAGGAAGAACCTTAAGTTTCTATGAACTGTACATCTATATCGGTGAGTAATAACCCTGCAGTTTACAAGAGTCGACGCTAGAACAATTAGCTTGCATTTGCCCTAGCAAATACCGGTAGAGTTCTTAGAGCTGTCAAATCAATTTTAAACGTCGTAAAGAACTTCAAATTTATAAATGTTAACGGCAAGAAATAACTATGATGATCTACTAAAGAACAACTATCAAATGAGAACCGTTCTGTGGACTATGTCAGACGTATCACGAGTGGAATGTAAGCGACTTGGTGCTTGCATTGTGTGTGTACTGGTTGCCATTACAAACGTTTCAGACAGACGCCACTCAGTGTTTGACCCAAAATATTTGGTGTACCGACCATGACAAAGTGGTAAGTTTAAAATCAGTAGAAAGCAAATGATCTGAACGGATTAAAGATCACTTCAAGTCAGCGGGAGATTCGAGCTATCGAGGGTCAAAGTGAGCGGGAATCAATGAGCAACGCGAAGCAGCTTCATTAACATTTCATGTGCAGTGCACAAGCACTGTAACTTGCATTTGTACTGATTAGTATCAAAACAATCTTTTGAAGCATAACAAGCGACAAAGAAGCGAAACCGTTTGGAAAGCAAAAAGTGTACCACCGCCAACTAAAGTTACAACTTTTTCTTCCTATCAAGACATTACTTCAATTAGTATTCACTTCATCAAACAATAAATATTAACTTTCACATTGTTTTATTTAACATGAACCAATGAACTAATAATCTGAACATAACCCATAGAAAAATAAAGCAATTCGTTTTTCACCTTTCAAAAACGGTCAAGTATAAATAATTCTCAGAATAAAAATAATAATTTTCGAGTTATACATAATACTTAGTTCAATAAGCTTAATACATCGACTAAAACTATATTCCTTCATCCTTCACAATCAAAAGAACAAATCAAAGAACAACTGTCATTATCTTGGTGAACTGTTGGCATTCAAACAGCCAACAGAATTAAAAACAAAACAACAAAAAGCAAAGACCAAAAACTCTACTGACAACATGGAGAAAAAAATAAAACTTAAAAAGGAAACACAAGCATTGTTTGCTTTTCGTTCTCAGCAACTCATGGTAAGTTACCTGCTCCTTTATTTTTGTCTTGTGGGATAGAAAAAAGGCCGAATTCACAAATGACGGCATATAAATTATTCATTTCTCTTTATACTAATTATTCTGACTAGCCTCGTTTGCATTAAAAAATTGAAAACAATTCTTGCTTTAAAATGAGGCTAGTGAGGATAGTTAGCATAAGGAGAAAAGAATAATCTAGTAGCTGCCAATTGTGAATTTGGTGTACGGTGACTGCAAAGGTTCTCTCTGCATTTTATTAATTTTACCATGCAAACTGACTTGATTAAATTTCAGATACATATGAGAGACCAACTAGAGAGAGGGAATCTTATTTCAAATCTTAAAAGCACATAATAATAACAATAACAACAACAATAAATAAATAATATCTTTGCATTACATTCAACTCCTATTAGCCTACTATGATTAACATTTTTCATGAATCCTTTATCAAAAACAAACAAACAACAACAAAAAAAACAAACAAGCTCTACAAACAAACAAACAAACAAACAAACAAAAAAGATAGAGAGAGAGGTGGAGTTCATAACAGGGGTAGGGAGCTTACCACACAAACTGACCGACGAAGCAGGTGCCTTGAAAGAGAGCTTCATAGAGCAATTACTGTGGTATTTTACGAGTTTGTAACCTGTCAGTAGACAAATTGGTAAACTGTAAGTGTAAAAACTTTAGTTGCAAGTTGTTCTTCAATTTTTTTCTCTGCAGAACTTAGAGAAAGCCACAGTCTTTGTATGGAATTGAAGCTATCACAACATTAAAAAACATTTAAATTTTCAGTTCATATTAAACTGTATGTTCTGTGGCTTAAATAAATAAACATAGCACTAGCAAATTACTTGCTAGTTCCTCATCTGAATCTATTGCTATAATGTATCCATGGACCAGAGAACAAACTTGGTTTCACATCAGCTAAATAGGAACAAGCCATATTTCACTGTGTAGCTACATGTAAATGCTTCAGTTATGACTAGAGAATCTATCTACCTCTATGTGGCTTATGAGGTCAGTATTGCTACTAAAATTGAAATGTATCTGGAATATATTGGAAGTTACTAACCTATTTCCCCAGGGTGGGGGGCAGGGGGTGGGCTGACCCGGTGGAATGTGACATTTTCATGCAAGCAAGAGTCATATTCACCACCCTTGGGCACCAACTGAATGCAAAATTCACCACCCCGGGGACCTACTTAATGCCAAATTCTGGTTCTGCTGGTCAAGACAGCAGCCATTTAAAATTACCTCCAGACCCTGGTACAATGCATTTGTGTCAAAATCTCTACCCAGGGGAAGGGTGCTCGGAGTCAATTTCTCATGGGTAGCCTGCCCCCCCCCCCCTACCTTCCCCCCAACAAAAAAAAAACAACAACAACAAATTAACAATTAGTTATGCATTAACTAATATTTCATGACAATCACTTGGAAAAAAAATTAACAGCACAAATGATGACCATTTGACTTCTGCTGATGACTTCATATTTTGTATTCCTGAGTGAGTTTCAATGTCATAGCCTGTTTTAGCAAACTAACAGCAAAGCAACTTAGGTAAGCGTAAAGGCTCCACCAATTATCTAAGACAACCCTTAACCACATGTGACTCTGTACTTCTCATACTACTGTTGTCTCTTGATAACATTGAGTAAAACAGTATGTTGCCATAAATAGCCATGTGCTCTTGTAAATTTAGGTGACAAAAAACCAAGTTTATCTCTTGTTAACTGTCCATGTCTATGTCCCCGAAGTGTTCCCCTCCATATTTTGTTATGAGATCTTGAACAAATTCTTGTTTTAACTTCTTTAAGCATCTGCAAAAGAAATCGCAGAGAAAACAAATGAAATCATGCAAGAAAACAACTTTTAGTTCACAGGAAGTTTAATCACAGGTTTCCCAAGCTCTATTAATTAAGGACTGTCTATCCGAGCTAAGTTGTAATGCAAGCCTTTGGTGTGAACAATCAAGCTGTTGCATAATAAAAACAACAATTCTAAGGAACTGGATGGGAGAAAATCATTGCCTTTTTGCAAGTAAAATTGAGAAGGATTTTGGAAAAAAATACCTGAACTCATCTTTATCTATCCCAGGGAATATTTTGGATTATTCGGGACTATTCCATGGAGTTTTAAGTATACTATTTCTAACTCTAGTATAGAGAAGAAATGGTGGAACAAAGAACTCACTGGAAACAAATTTCAAGAGCAGAAAAATATACAAGAGACAAGAAGGCTCCTAAATGATGCAAGGTAAGCCGTTTTTAAAATTTGATGCAGTTTACTTTTGGGTTTCACAACAGTTGTTTTTCCACAGAAACAAATCCTTATAACTTTTCTGTTCTTGAACTTGGGGTACCATAGTTTTTTATGCAAAAAAACAAAAACAAACAAACAAACAAAAAGAAGGAAATCTGAACTTAATGATAGTTAACACTAAAATTGTCCACATTGTGAAGATATTTGGTAACACTGTTTTATCTTTGTTGCTCAAGATATACAAACTTCTCTTTTCCTGTGATATGGCCAGCAAGATATCATGTAAAAACACTCTATAGTACGGTAAACTATACTTGGTATGGGAACAACAAAGCTTTGCTTAACTTGCTTGGATACTGGTCATTTCTTAGTTCTTATGTTGAATTAAAAAACCATTGATAATACTTACTCTCTGTACGATGAACTTGATCTGAATTTAAAAATATCAAACGAGGGCGAGTGTGGCATGTGTACAATGAAGGCATTTGGTACAACAATAAATTCGTACCTACAAAAAAGAAAACAGTGAGAGAGTGCCCTGTCTTCATAATAGCATAGCCAGCAAATCCACACAACATAATTCAGTACAAGTGAGCATGCATCATGCTGAGGATATAAGCACCTCGACTGCTTTCCTGCTTTGGGTCAAATGCTTGGCATGGCCTTATTTGAGCTCATGTTGCTTTTGATTTCTTATTCAAATCTTGTAATTCCAATGGGGTTCAAGCAACAATAGTGCTGATTAGCACAAGAAAAGCCATAGCTACAGGATTGTGGTAGTTGTAGTGAAATGATGCCATTGTGCGAATGTCCTTGTGAGTGTCTAGTAATTACTGGTATGCAATTACTGCTACATCACTCAATCGAAAATGAATATATACATGTATGAAACAATTGGTTCATGCACTTTGTAGAATGTATCTAAAAGTAAAAGTAAAGAATCTATATTTAAGAACAATGGAAAAGAAATGATAATGAAATGCACACAATAAAAGGAATAGGAGCTGGAAGGAGGCAGCCAGCATGCTACACTGTATTTACAAAGAATGGTGGAGTTGAGCTTGGATGACCAAAAACAAAACAAACAAACAAGCAAACAAAAAAACAGTTGGCTGTGCATCATAACTGGACAATAAATTCATGCTTATGAATGAAACAATAAATACTGTACATGGTGGTGTCTGCTTTCAACATCCACCAGTTTTTCTTGAAGATGGGCGTGCAAAGGAAAACATGACTACACTGTAGTTTACTCACATGGGTACTACATATTAAGTTATTGGTTAAATCAATCAAAAAATATCTGTCTTTAATTCCATTTTAAGGACCAGCACGAGGCAATTGATTGCTGCCTACTCTGAAGTTTATAGCCGCTTACTTTGCATTCTACTTGCTTTTCTCTTCTCTGTTTGTGCTCATGTCTTCTACTTCTTTTTGTTGATTTGCTTTTTATTTTTTTTGTCTTAAGTTGAACAACTAATCCAAACAAAACAAATAAACTTGCTGGTGCTTTAGTACACAGAGGACAGCTGCTATGTATTTAACCACAGAAACATCTAGGTATATGACATTTGCTTGAACCAAGCCCCTTCACATAAAACATATAGTGATGAATTACTCAATTGCAGGCCCACACAGTTTGCTTTTTTGTCCAAAATGGTGGAAAAGCAGGTACAAAAAATATTACGTTTTTTGGGTTACTGTGCCTTGGTAGCAAAACATGTTTTCTTCCTAAAGTGGCAAATGAACTCAAATCTTTTGCCAAATGTTAATACTACAAAACATTAATGGTCAACAGGTTTATAGTAAATGCAGAAAGTGACAAAGATGGATATTTTGTAAAGAGTGAACTCACATAGAACAAGTCACTTAGAATCAGTTGCTCAGTGTGCCTTCAATGTTTGTTCAGATTGGACTCACCCTTGTGCTTGTAATTCCATGATATGAGAAACCTTGTTCCATCCAAACCCTACGAACTGCTTGTCATATCGGCTGACATTCCGTGATACTACAACATAAGGTTCAAAATCCTCTTCCCACTGAACCTGTGATCAGATTGAAAAACAAACAAAAAAAACAAGATTTGTGATCCTCACCTCATAATAAATATTATAAAATAACATTATCATAATGATTGTGATCATGAAAACAATGAAACAATATTTCATTTTAGACCAGCTCTTCTGCACTTTGCGCTAGCAACCTCAAAAGGGTTTGCCTAATGGAAAATGCATCACCAGGCTTGTCAAAAAGATTTTAAGTAGAAGGAGAACTGAAGAAAGTAGACGGCACTGTCGGAGCCTAAGGTCCCTATATTACCCACATTAATTTTTTTCTCTTTTTGCTGGTGAATCGTCTCTGGCGAAACTATGAAAGTAGCCGGCGATATTGCCGGTCGCCGGCACTTTTTGACAACCCTGGATCACTTACCCTACGAGTGTACAAAATGCCCTAAAGAAGAACAATCTCACAAACAGTCAAAATCCATGATCATGATTATTAAATAAACGTAACAAAACAAATTACAAGGTTCTTACAGTGTATGGAGTTGTGGCTGATCTCCACTTGGCATAGTTTGTTGGTGCATGACCCTTGCTCCACTCATGGTGCCTGAAAAGAGCATGTACATGCATAGACCAGATGGTATTAGAAAACCACAAAACAAAATACTGCAATGATCAGTTTGAGTTGTTTGAAGCAAAGTTAGAGCACCAATCCTGGGTTAAAATTAATGTGAACAAACCCATAGCTTGTCAATGTATTTCAACTGGTTCAGTGTAACCTTGCTACAACCAACTTGGCCCAGACTGGTATTTTATGGCTATGTTAAACATTATGCTAGTCATTGACCCTAAATGTCCACAATTTTTGTTGTTTTACATTATTCTTAAGTGCTACTGCAATTTAAAAAAAAAAACAACACACTTTTCTTTTTCGTTCAAATTTTGAAAGTGTGTTTCCTTAATACCTAAGTGGCAAAATTTCAAGTGTTAGTTTCAAGCAGAAGACTGTTAACTTTGAAAACAATCTGCGACTACTCATGTTCAAATCAGACCTGTTTAGGCCTCAGAGGGTTACGTGGGTCAAGAGGAAAATGACATCACACACTCACCAGATTAAAATAATGCAGTATGTGAATGCAGTTTACTAGGTACACAAAACAGTTCAGTGGCAGAAGTAGCCCTTAAATATTACAGTGAGATCTCTTTGAATTAGCTCTTGTACCCACCTAAATGTGAACATGGTACCAAGATCCCACATTGACAGCAGCTGTGCTTTCGTGCTGGGAAAGGTTACTTTATAGTGCAATGTCTCAAATGCTGGAACAACAAAGGCCTTCCAACAGACGAAAAACATTTTGTGAATTAGGGAATAACAAACATGTATATACAAAGCAAAATAATGGTGAGGGAAACAAAACTGGGTGGAATACAATAACAATGATGATGATGATTATGGTGATAAACTTTATTCCATGTCAATTGACATCGCTGTAGCACTAACTGAGGACACTACTTATTAACATATCAATCAACTCAAGTGAAATGTTGGTTTTTTCTGGAGAGGGGAAAACAAAACTGCCCAGGAAAAACCTCTAAAAGCTGAATAGATAACCTTAAACTTAACCCACATATGACCTGAGTCTGTGAACTGAACCCAGGACACACTGGTGGACACAACTTTGCAAAAGATAATTAAATACTTTTTAAACAAAAATTAAATGGTCACATTTCTGATGACTCTACTGTCACTATCAGAACAGGAGTATCTACAATCCATAGAAGGGATAATATTGTGTCTTTCTAACCTTTTTGTTCACATTTGCAGCATTTCTCAGTGTCTGCCTGAAACAACAACAACAACAACAACAACAAAAACTCTATTACCGTACTACCTGTATTTGCTATCTCATTAAAAGCAGGCAGTTCTGGTAATATTAAAAGAGCTATGTCACGGTTAAATGGGTTTGAAAAGTTTAGCTAAACTTTTCAATTTTGTTGTTTGTAATCCGTGTCAATCTTCTCCATCCTTAACCATCCTTGTTCCTTTCTGGTTTATTATTATCTCTTTGGTGTTTTTCCACCTTTGTAAAGCATTATTTTCAGGTTTCCTTCAATTTTAAGGTAAATTTGTCGATGATCAAAATACCTGAAAATATTGTGACAGAGCCCCTTTAACATCTCAATCACCGGACTGTACACACCTACAGGTACAAGTATCCAGTTATGTGCCATGCTTAATTTTCATGGAAATGGTCACATTTGTTTACTGACACTCAGCAAATTCAAAACATGACACCTATCTAACTGTAACAATGTGTTGCTGTGACTATCACAAGTCTTGTCACCTGGCCTCTGTAAATTAAAGTTAATGAACTGAGACCAAAACGTTTGTTTCCGTTGAGTTTGTACTTACTGCAACTATGATGGTTACGACCATGACATTCATTTCACTTGTGTAGTTTAGGCCAGGTTCTCATGCAGGGTTGTCAAAATAGTATATTACCATTTTCTTTCACTGTTTGCCACTGACACCAGAAAATAATCAATATTTTGTTGAGAATGGATCAAACAGTTCCTATGAATCTTAAGCTCCAGTTCTGCTGTACCTACTTCAAAATCTACTCATTATGCCTCATTCAACACTGGCTGCAGTTGTTGTGTTTCCTACACCTATACAGTGGTTTTCAATGAAATGTTTTAAGACCAAACCAAACTAATTACAAAGCCAACCACAATCTGAAAGCCTGGGAAAGTCAGGTTTGCATGAGTAAGTCACAACTGGTTTGAGTTTTGCATCTGACTGGTTGAAAATTTTGTGCAAGTTTTTTCACTCAACCACAGAGCAAAGCAAAACCAAAGCAACTGTGTAATTACTTTCCACACTCAAGTGAAAACCGCTCTGTTAGGTACATGTACATGGTTATATGCAATACGTGTATTTGTGGAAAAACAAACAAATTTCCTTCCTTCCTTCCTTCCTTCCTTTGAAACCGCTTGGTAATGACTTATCCACTGGATTTAGTTACCCAAGATTTGAACAACTGGGGCCAGTCGGCTTAGGTTTTATGACACTTGGTTAACAACTGCTCTGACGTGAGACTATTCACTTACTTTAATGAGCTGTACATTCCAGGAACAGGTACAAAGTCCACATCACTTAGAAATACAAATGGTGTTCGAGCATTCTCCAAAGCGATGTTTCTCAGGTAATTCACAGGATAAAATTGCTGAAAACACCAGTTAGTCAGTAAGCTGCAGAGTGCATAAAAGTTATTACATTGTACAGTTCTATACAAACCACTAACTAAAGGAAAAAGCACAGAAATTTAACAATGATAGACACTGTGCTTCACCTGACTATTGTGTATTCTCACACAGTTCACTTTAAGACAACTCACACTGTCCTAGGGTTTTCAGTTTTATCCAAAATTTCCCTTTTCTGATCTACAGCAATCCTGGCCCTGTGCCTCACGACTGATCACAATTTTGCCAGTGACTAAAATATTATTGAAGGGCTGTATGTATAAAGGTATTAAGTCATTTATTTTGCATGATGATTATTTCGTCAAATTGTGACCAAATTTGGAACAATAAATGGTGCCTAACTTATTAATATGCACATAATTATTGTTGCTGGTCACAAAAAAAATTGAGGTCTAGAGGATAAAAACAGTGGCAGGGAAAAAACAACTAGGTACTCTGACAGCTGGTCTTTTTTTATCCAATCACCTTCAGTTTTTTGCACATGACAGCAAAAATTTTTTCAGAGAAGTTAGGCACTTGTTTATTGCTTGGAATTCAGATGATATTTGATGAAATAACCAAAACACCAGAAAAAAAAAGTGACTTGAGATGTTTATGCATATGGTCCTTCAATTTTTTTTTGCTGACTATGCCTGGTAAGACAGTCACTCATTGGAACATGTACATGTTGTGGTTTGAATTTAATCTGAGGTTTGAAATTTTGAAACCAGTTTCAATTTTCAAACTGGTTTGGAATTTTCTAACCAGTTCAAATCTTCATTTATCATTCAGCCTTTTTCAATGACGACTTTTTTGCCAATCATTTTGCTTGCAGGTATTTATTTATATGTTGCGGCTACTCTTTAATTTATTGTTAATGATGTTGTCTCATGAGTACATGGGCTTAACTTGAATGTACTGCATGTATTATGGGGGTTTATCAAGAAATAAAGCTTGTGTCACAACAAAATGTTTATTTGTTCAGCATCTCCTGTTAATACCATGATTTACAAGCACCAGTGATGGAAATGTCTTTTTCAAAATACAGTTTTACATTTCTTGCTGTACATGGGAAAAGTCTGCAAGGTGCAATGAGGCCTTTTATGTGACCAAATGGTGTGACAACTTGAACATAATTATTTTCAACCTCAATCACTTTTCCCATGAGTAAGTTTGGGTGGAAAGTAGATTTTTTTATCGACTCTGTCAATTTTCATTGAAACCATTTCTCCAATTTTATACAGTCTCTTTCTAGGGTTTACTTCAGTCAGTTTTATCAATTTGGCATTGTAGATTTTCTGTGCTTTTTGACTATTTGCTTTTCTTTTTGTGGATGCTTAAGATGTGGTTTCAGTGGTGGAGATGACATAGTCTTCTTGAGGAGTTTGTTTTTCAGCTGGAATGGGGTGTTCTTGAAGAGCATTTTCCTCCTCTGGGGCATTATGTAACAACTCTCTATTTGCCTTCATGTGAAACACTGCTTCATATGGTGACATCTTAATTGCACAATGGTAAGTAATATTGTTGATGCATGATGCTTGCATTGAGTATTTGCACCACTTGGCAATTTCAAGTCCACTTGTGCTCATTATCAGGGCTCTCCTGTCTTCCTTGAATGTGCGATTTGATTTTTTGACCAGCCCTTGCTTAGTCGGTATTCTGGCTGCTCCATGGAGAAGTTGGATTTCATTGTTGCTGCAAAACATTTTCATCTTTTTATTTTCAAATTCTCCTCCATTAGCTGTTAATATATTCTTGCGATAGCCATACACCAGACAATACTTCTGAACTTCCCTTAATAGATCATCGGCTAATTTGTTATGAATGGGGTGAACATTAACAAACTTTGTGTGGTGATCAGTGATATTTATAGTCCACTTGTGCTTTGGTTCACTTTCACGTGGACAGTTTCTGAAATCCATTAGATCAACTTCTATCAGTGATACGAACGATTCAGATTGGAGAGGACTAACCACTGGTTTCACTCTTGTTGTTATTGGTTTTTGCTCTGCATGAAAGCAGCAAAGAGACAAAAAAATGTTTACAACTTTTTATGTTACTTCCGAATAATTTTCAGCAATCCATTTCTCTGTTTTCTGGCGTCCTCTGTGAGCCATTCTGTGGTGACACTCACAAAGAATATCATAGATTATTCCTTGATGCACTTCTTTTCGTTCTGCAGTTAACAGCTTTCCATTTGCATATTTCCACTTTTTTCGGTTGATGGTGTTGATTTGTCTTCGAGAAGTCCGGGTTTTTTGATAGATGGTGCAATGCCAAGGTGTTGTTCACTTATAGCTTTGAGATAATTCTTCACCTGATGACACAGGCACGGATCCATATCGGTTTCCACCGTTTTACAGAAATCAGTCAGAATTTTTATAATAAAAAGAAATAAATAGATATGTATATATTTTTAGGAAAAGTAAACTGCAAGTTGAATCTCGAAAATAGTTTTGAAATTTCTTTTTTATTTATTCTTTTTTGCCAATTACCGGAAATAGACAAGGCTCATAGACACATTCTGGCGGCCAAATTTTACAGCCGGGAAATCACTAGTCTCCCGACGGCGGTCACGCCATCACATCATCGTATTTACAAAGCACGATGTCACAGACGAGACTGACAGGACTTGCCTTGCTGCACATTCATTACAACATGACATTGACTTTGACGAAATAATTCGCAGATTTGCAAGGCTTCATCCAAGGAGAATGGAACTGGCAAATATATTGTCTGGCTGACTCAAAAAGTCAGGAAAGGGCACTTTAGGTAGTTAAAATTTTTAAAACATTTCCCGGGGGAGCACGCACCCGGACCCCCTAGGAGCTTGCACCTTCAGCGCTCGCTTTTACAGTAAATCGGCGAAGATTTTTCCTAGATCCGCACCTGTGACAGAAGTCTTCATCGACAAATACATTAACTGAAGATTTCTTAGTTCTTTGACTGTCTTTCAAATGTTTGTTTAGAAACACAACTAGTCACAGCAGAATGCAGATTTCCCTCTTCAGACTCATTTACATTTGACCATTTGTTCTGTGCTGATGCACATGCATGAAATATAAATGTCATGTCATTGACCATGTGGTTGCATATATGAAAATTAAAATAACATGCTTGGTCAAGGGAAGCCTGGGACCAATAACTAATGGTAAGAAAAAGAATGGCCCAACCAGCAATGATTGCTTGCGTGGTCAAGAGGTCCAGGAGGTGGAACACTGGTTCAGAGGTGACAGTTCAAACTTTGGGGAGTTCAAGTAGAAACAAAATCTTCTTTGATGTAAAATGGTAAAGTATGGAGGGTGGGGTGGAAGGGGATTATAGAGGAGTGGGTATGTTGGGGGATAGGTCTGTGAAGGTTGTAGGATAGGGAAATGGAGAGAAAAAGAGGGAAACTAAAAGAGGATAAAGAGGAAATGAGAAGATTGAGGAAAGGGTATTTTTTTAAATCATTCTTTTTTAGAACTCCCCAAAAGCAAAGCCCCTATTTGTACTACACCCCCCAAATAAGGAAAATCCCTTTTTTAGACAGTTGGTAGTAAAAAAAAAGGAACTGGTTAGAAAATTCCAAACCGGTTTGAAAAAATGAAACTGGTTTAAAAAAATTCAAACCAAAGAACAAATTTAAACCACAATGAATACAGTAGGGACAAGCAGTACTAACCCCTTCCTTGAAGACAATGTGATATCCAACGTTTTTTCTTTTGACTAACTCGGATGAACTCTGGACATAGCCAAGTAGCTGCTGTGCCTCACTGTCAGACATGTATAATGCCAAACTTACAGGACCTGTCAAATCAAGCCATATGAAGTAAGTAAAAAATGAACCAACTCTGAGGTCGTGTTCTATTGGGATCAACCATTTTGGTTGGGTTTTCTTGTGCTCTGTTGGGAAAAAAAAAAAACGTTTTTGATTGGTTTGGTTAATCAACTTTTTTGACCAGCTCCAAACTTAATTGAAATGGTTGAAAACGATGAGTAGGGTCCGCTGATTTGTTTATTCATTTTTATTCTTGCACTTTGCACTGGAATTTGCTAGATGTCCTTACAGGATTTTGCAAATAAATTATGTAGATGGGGTAGGTGATCTGTTACCAGGCACTGAGTTGTTGCGTTTGGCATCATTTTTCCACAAAAATACTTGGCAAAAGAAGTCAAGGAGGCCAGTGTCCTATTGGCAACATCAACTCATTTCAACCCAAACCGATTTTTATTGAAACGGCTGATCCCAATACAACACGACCTAAAATTAATAATAGGGCATTTGCATGATGGTGTGATTCACAAAACCTGAATGCTTTGAGTGGCTTCTATTGCCAGGCAAATTTTACCAGCTGTTTCTTTATTCCCAGAAAAAAACCTGAATAAGAATGCATTTTGACAAAGCAATCTCAGGTCTTGGTAGTAAAATGATGCCATCATGCAAATGGTCTATTCCTTTACAGATCAAAGGGACAGTGTCATGGGAGATGTAACGATTTTTGATCAAAATTCGCCAAATGTAAACTTTATAAATAAACACTTTGTTAGCCGTCGACTCAGTAATTTTGAGAAACAAAGTAAATATTGATGGTTTGCATCTGACGTCATGATGGTGTACATAACAATACTGCAGTAAAAGGTCTTTTGGGAATTCTGCTATAATTATTAATAATTATGCAAAACTTGAGAGACGGTTTTCCATTGTATTGTACACCAACATGGCTGTCTCATCACGTGGTTGCAAACAAGCAATAGAACAAAAGAATGAGCTTAATTACATTACAAGCGAGTTTTTTGTGAGTCACAAGAGTCTCTCTTTCTTATTTGCTGCTCAGAGCATCTATAAACAGTTTCTTTGCAATACAACAGCCCTTTAAAGGAACTTGGGCCGTTATCTTGACTATCGAACTAAAAGTGCCCTTTGGATTTTAAGAAAATACTATAAATTGCATGACACTGCCCCTCTAGGGGTACATTTTTGTGAGACTATTCTTCAGTAGGTACAGTGATTGTATGCTGAAGGATGTTGCTAAGAAAAAAACCAGCAGGCTACTAAGAAACCTGGTCAGTTATTTTGGACAGTGACCTTAAATGTCCCTCTACCCTTGTGGTTTGGTTAAATTTCATGTGGAGAAATGGTCTCTTTGAGCCCATGAAATTAGCCAGCAGCCAGCTCTTAGCAACATCTTCATTCAGGGATAACAAGTGCATTCTCCAAGTGCCGCAGATTACATCTATGGCCTCAGACTCGGTGGAATGGGGGAAAATTGTGGTTGTCTTTTCTGCAGCCAAAGGACAATGAAGAAAAATTTTGCAAAGCAAAGCAAAGCTATTCCAGTTTTGAGGATAGGCTTCACATCCAGCCATTCACTTTTTGGTTTCCACTTTTTTCCCAACTGACAAGTGCTCTTAAATTAAGCATGCATTCTTCTGGGACTATTCTGTCCATTCCTATACCAGTTTAGGATTAACAGAATAACTAGAATAAGGTTTTACAAAGGAAAATGGAATGGTCATTGTGGAGATGACCTGAGAACTAACACTTGCAAGTCTGGACATCACTAAGACTAACATATTGACAGCTGTGCACTATTTTTCCCAAAATCTACCCTGTGTATCCCAAGCAAAATCTATTCTGTGTATCCCCAGCAAACCTATTTTGTTTATTCTGATCATTCTGCTATCCACCAGAAAAAAGCAGACTGCTATTCTGTTCATTCCGAAAATGATATACCATAAGTGTCAAAGGAACATTCAGTGAATTCTTATTCTGGAATGGTCCCAAAAGGAATGCAACCTTAGTGTCCAACCCTGAATTCCACTGCCACATATTAATTTTATTATTACCTTCCCAATGCAAACACAGAGTTTCAATCATCTGAAGCCGGTCAACAGAGAGCTGTACCACAAGTGTGACATCATAGGGGTCCACAACCTGACCAGAATAAAAAATAAAATAAAAAAATTCCTAAAAAAAAAAAGCAGTTTAATTTACAAGGTTGGCAGTTACATGTTATAGTAATATTGATGAAACATGACAAAAAAGGAAAAAAAGAAAAGATTATTTTTTAAAGCCATTTCATTTGAGTGTCATAAAGCCAAAACCAAAGTTATTACAAAGCCAATCACGTTGTGAAGGAAAAAAAAAACCAAAGGTTCAGCTAACCATATATTGAAGTAATTCATGACTTGGTTTGAGTAGCCAATCAGAAAACAAAGCAAGTAAAGGTAGCCTGTGCCAAGTATGGCTTAATGATACTAAGTGACAATATTAATCGTTTTGGTTATGCATCTGAAAACTGCTCTATGATTGAAAGCTTAACTTTTTTCATCATTAACGCAAAACCATAATTAAAGGTAAAGTGGGTGTTATTGGGAAATTCATCTATTTAAGGAGGGGAAACAGTTCAACAGAGCAAGCATTTACAGGTGAAAAATCATAGTCCAGATAGTAGAGATGAGTCCTGTGTGTCAAATCTTGTTCTTGCTTAAACTCATAGCAAGCATCTTCACTGTCTGTGGTTCCAGTACGCTGTCAACAACCAAGCAAAAACACATATAAGTACACTACTGCGGGTTCTGGACCTTGAATACAGGAAAGGACCTGAAGCTATAATGTATAGTTGGTTATAATGGGGGAAATTTTTCAAGAGCCACTTTCTGAAATGAAGCTTAGCAAAAAAGAACCAAAAAAATAATAAATAACAACAACAACAACAAAAAATCCCTAATAACAACAAAACATGTTTTAAGTCCTAATTTTGATGCACATTCAGTCTGTGTGCTGAAACATGTTAACATTACTTGCTGCAGTTTGCACTTTAAGGCTAAATAAGCTCGAGGGCTCAAGAAATTATGTAGCTAGTTATATTTCTGTAGATTTTTTCTGTCAGGGGGGGGGAGCTGGGATTGGTGAGTCATTCACAGAAATCAAGCTTGGCAAGTAAACATGTTATAGGTTTTTTTTGCATCACAGCCAGTCCGTGTGCTTAAATACATCAAACGTATTTGCAGCAATTTGCATTTTAAGGCCAAATAAGCTCTAAGAAGACTTTGTCCTCCTTACACCAATAACTTCTTCCAAGCTCAAGCTCATCTGTCCAGTTCACAGTTGTTGCTAACTATACATCATCTGCATTACCAAAATCCACTTTAACCTTACCTCCTTATTTTTAGGTACAAACAAATTTTATTTTTTATTTGTGGATGTGCTGGACCAGCAAGACTTCATCACTGTGCTGGGCAGACAGACTACCATTCAAGACAGGCCCCTGGCTTGGGCACAGGTACCAAACTTTCTCATTTTCCTTCCAATTAATTGTATTGTTGTTTTATTAGCAGCCGCAGTTTCTCCTTTATCACATACCTTTTCGTCTAAAGTCTGCTGAGTTTGGACTACTTCCTGTGTTGCTTCATTTCCTTTATTATCACTTTCATCACATGGAAATATCCATCTCCTATAAAACAACCAAGTTGCAGTAATAGTTAACCATTACTGGATTAGGCTGCATATGACATGGACAATTATGCAGATCGAGAAGGGTGTCATTTGATGAGGTTGGGGGCCAAGGTGGATAACACCCTCCAAGATGTGCATAATTTTTAACATCATACGAAAGCCCAATTCAAAAATTGTTTTATCATTCATTCAAACCATTTTCAGAGCTCTAAAAAACAGGACTAAGTGTCTTTTATTGCATTCCCCACTGTTACCAATTGGAAAGTTCACAGCTACAAAAATTATGCTGATGAATCTTTCTGCAAAATTGAATATTAAGTGAAATTTCAATCTCAGTGAAGAATTCTTGATGTGCTTTCAATTTTTCCATCTTGATCTTGTACAAGGTTTCAAATCCACTCTTTTCAGCCATTTTGTCACCCTAAGATGGCGCCGCCATACAAAGCTCTTATAAGTTGCGTGCAACCTTTCAGCAAATAACTAAAAAATGGTGTACCACACAGACTTGAGACTGCACCAAGTTGTTTATGTACTTCTCTTTTATAACATTTAATTTTCCCAGGTTTTTTCGTTGAACAGTTAAGAATTTATTAATTTGTGGCATGACAATGATGTATTTGTCCAGTAATTTTTCTATTATTGGACGACTGATACCATTCGTTTAATTATAGGATAGTTATTGGACAAATGACAATGTTTAGAGAAATGCTGGCCTGCTAGTTGGCTAGCCAGACTTATGTGGGGCATCTGAGCTAATAAAAAAACGTTGAAATATCTTGAATGAATAGTAATAATAATTATTATTACACGACTCAGGCAGTTAGAGGGCCAATAACTTAAATCAACCAATCAAAATGCTCTATTGCCGGTCCAATATTCTCTAAGTATTGGACCGCGCATTGTCCCGAATGATCCCGCACTTGTGTGCCTTTGAACTTGAAATTAAGATGGCGGACGAGGACGAAATCTTTCGAAACTTTCATCTTTCGAAAATTTCGTCGTAAAACTCCAGAATGAACTTTCGCGTTACGTTATTTTGTTTGTTCTTAAAGACAAAACTGAAAGCAAATTTCATCTGCTGTAAAATGTACACATGCTAAGCCGTCAGAATCGGGTCCTTTTTATCCTGTACATTTTCCGCATAATGTTATATGGAATTTGTGAAAAACCTTCAAAGCTTTCTTCAGTCGTATAATAAATCTCTTATTAACCAAGCTTGCTCGGGACCGTACTGGGAGAATATCGGCCCTCGGTCTTTTCTGTACAGACCTCGCTGCGCTCGGTCCATACTGTCAAGACCTCCGGCCGATATTCTCCCAGTACGGCCCTCACGCTTGGTTAATAAGATATATGTATAACTGAGTAGTCAGGAGATACAGATTATACCTAGATGAGTGTGCTCTGACTGGTCAAGGATTTGTCACATCTTTTTGTAATTACGGGATGCAAATAACCATGTACAGTAATGTTCAATAAAGCACTACTATTCAAAATGGTTGCCATGTCATTACTTGATATTCTTGACAAAACAAAGAAAATAAGAAAATGCAGTTGCTTTGATAATCACCTCTGTAACAGTCATTGAGTTACCTTTAGGCAGGCCCTGGAACATGCCAATTTACTTTCGGCATGCCTAGTCTCTTTCCCTGGGCCCAGACAGTCTCAAAATAGTTTCTCATGCTTCCACATTATCGGATCCACTGCAGTTTCTTTTGTGTTGTTTAATTTTCACCATTATCATTATTTTCATTCCCTGCTTCAGGGTCATCCATAATTATAATTCTTTTTTTGTCGTTTCAAAGTTTATTTCTATATTATTTTGCCAAGTTTTAACTTACCGTTGATTGCATCTACCCTTCCACGCACGTGATAAAGACATGTTCTGTTGGCCTATTCATTCATTGCTGCTCAGTGGGACATCGTTCAAAAGACGAAAGAGTGGGAAAGAATCGTGTGATCACAGAACTGTTGAAGAGTTTTTGGCCGAAAACGATCCTGATTGACTACCACCATGACGGCTAACGTTTTTCCACATTTTTTCAAGCTCCAAACTTTCCAGTTAGACAAACAGTCGCATTTTTTACATAATTCAGTTATGTTTAGTCGGTAAAACATAAAACGTTTTGACAGATACATCTTGAAAAATTGTTCCATCAAGACTTGGGGCACATTCCATTTAACCACAATTTCCAGAAAGAAATTCTGAATTTTTTGTGTGTTGAATGGAACAGTATTTTCCACCTGACTGAACCGGTCTCATTCCATTCCAACTCAGGTGTAATTCGCACCAAGATTTAAAATGCCGCACCATCTTGCAAGCTTTGTTGAGGCAACAGTTATGGCTGGGAGAACTAAGACCAAGTTGTACGTTCAGTGTAAATGCCAAATGGAACGGAAAATTTCCGTAATTTCCAAGTTTCCAGCAAACGGACAACCTCAAGAGCTTGACCAGAATTTCTGAAACGAGTTTCTGGAAATTTTCTGTTCCATTCAATTTCTTACTGGAATTTCCGGAAAGTTTACTTGAATGGAACACGCCCTTGTTTTCCACTAAAAATGCATTGTTAATGTTTATTTTCAATTGTTAAGCCTTTCTGTTCCTTCAAACTGAAATATTATCCTTGTATTACTCGACAGAACTAATTTCCTGTTTGTGACCGAAAACAAGTTCTTGTAACAAATGCAACCATTTCTCTAGACAAACAGAAATGTTTGGCGCTTGAAAAAACACTGAAAAAAGTTAGCTGTTCACGGCAGCTCGATAAGGGTGGTTGTACATCAAGACCTACTTTTCCCAAAAACTCTTCGATAGTTCTGTGATCAGACATGAGTCTTTTCCTATCTTTCGTCTTTTGAAAAATATCTCGCCGAGCAGCAATGAATAAATAGGGCTTCAAATGGGTGGGAAAACTTTGAAGTTTTGCTGTCAAAACACTGAAGTTTGATAAGCCAACAGAACATGTTTTTATCATGTGTGTGGAAGCGTAGATGCAATCGACGGTACAGTCTTTCATCATTTATTTGTATTGTTTATCATATTTCAGTTTTCACCATTTCAATAAATACACATATGGTTTCAAGACATTACGCAAGTAAGTACCATACTAATGTGATTAAGCTACTGTTACACAGTACAATGCTTTGTGCAACTTGTCTTGCAACGTTTCTCACTGCGCAAGTGCAAGATAAGTTGCACTTGCAAAAATACACAAATACACTGCATAAATACACTGCCTAGTGTAACATACTGGTACCCTTGCAGCAAGTTGCAGGAAAAGTAGAATGTGATTCTTTCTGTAACTTGACTCACAATGATTTGGGCCATTGCAAGGTATGTTACATAGCACAAAACACTGCAGAGTGTAACAATGACTTTATTATCCTCGGGCTAAGTGAATATTGCTAAGTAAATAGAGACGAATGTGAGGATATTCACTTTGCTTTCGGCTTATCGTTCGTACATCCACCCTGACAAGATTTTTTGTTGAAAAAGTCTGGAAATTCCGGAGTTAAGCTTCATAGTAAAAATTGGCTCTGAATATTCTCTCTGACTGACCGTTCCGTTCAGTTTAAAATTCTCAGTTCAAAGTAGTAGGAATAAAGGAATAACAAGGCACAGGAATGTTTTATTACACACAAAACAAGACAACTTGAGTTTGAAGCAACAGGAAATAATTTTTATTTCTATTTTATAGTTATTTTGGAGTCTAGATCAGGAATGATCCTCTGATGTCCAAATTAATCTTATTCTGTAATGATAATAAATTATCATTTTACTATGCATGGGAGTTAAATCAGTCTAAAACACAATGAAAAACATGACAAGTCAATTTGTATTTCCAAAAATTAACATTGGAGGCATCAAATGAATGCATACCTCACTGTTAAACCAAAGAAAACAAACTTTTTTGGTACATGTAAGCTTTTAAAATGTTTTAGATCAACTGTAGACAAGCATTTAAGTATAAAAATTAGCAAAAGAACTCCAACATCACTTCTTTCACTAATTTTTTATCCTTACATGTAAAAGTTTCCCTGACTTCTTAATTTTCTTACCTTAGAAAGTTACCATCGTATTCCAGGAAAGTAAGATAAAGGTTTCTAAAGAATTCCCCATGTTTGTTCTTTACAAGCAACTTCTTGGGTGAGTTCCAGTGAATAACCTTAGATTTAAGACAGTATATAAGAGAATTAAATAAGCTGGTTTAAAAAAAATAATTAAACCAAAAGTAAATTTTCAACCACAACAGTTACACTTGTACCTTCAACTCAGAAACATCTTTGTAACAGATCTGTGAGATCAAGATGATAAAAAAAAGGCTCAATTGACTAGGAATTTATTTCTAAAAAATTGAAAACACTCAAAATAGCAAAACATTTGAAGGTTTCATGCATAGCCAGCATATAAATGAAGTGATTTTTTTAAAAAACTCATTTTCTGAAATTCCAGCCAAATTCCAAGCAATAATTAGTGGTACATGTAACAGGGGTCTGAATTGAACTGGTATTGTATGCAGAAACATAGACTATGAAGCAACTGGATGAAAACAGGCCAAAATACATGTATATGTATTTGTATATGTATATATGTATATATATTATACTGTACATTTTTCCCCTTGGCCTATTCTTATCAACACAAGATTAGTGCCCTCACACATATGCCCTGAGTATGACATCTAACAGTTCACTGCTAACCCATAGTGATATTTTCTGCTTGGAATTTGGAAGCAAGAGGGATTTTTCTTTTTACCGTTGATTGCATCTACACTTCAACGCACATGATAAAACATGTTCTGTTGGCCTATCAAACTTCAACATTTTGACAGCAAAACTTTAAAGTTTTCTCGCCCATTTGTACCGCTATTTGTTCATTGCTGCTCAGCAGGATATTTTTCAAAAGACAAAAAAGAGGAGAAGAATCATGTCTGATCATAGAATTATTGAAGAATTCTTGGCTGAAGTAGAGCCTGATTTACTACCACCATTATCAAGCTACCATGAATGGCTAACTTTTTTCCATGTTTTTTCAAGCACCAAACATTTCTGTTTGTCTAGACAAACCGACACATTAATTTATTACAAGAACTTGTTTTCGGTCATAAACAGGAAATTAGTTCTGTTGAGCGATACAAGAATAATATTTCAATTTAAACAAACGGAAAGGCTTAACAATTGAAAATAAACAATAACGATACATTTTAGTGGAAAACAAGTCTTGATGCAACGATTTCTCAATGTGTGGCTGTCAAAACATCTTGCGTTTACAGACTAAACATAATTGAATTATGTAAAAAAATGCGACTGTTGGTCTAGGCCAACTGGAATGTTTGATGCTTGAAAAAACACGGAAAAAAGTTAGCTGTTCACGGTAGCTCGATAATGGTGGTAGTAAATCAGGATCTACTTTGGCCAAAAACTCTTCAATAGTTTTCTGTGATCAGACATGATTCTTTCTTTTGAAAAATATCTTGCCAAGCAGAAATGAATCAATAGCACTACAAATGGGCAGGAAAACTTTAAAGTTTTGCTGTCAAAACATTAAAGTTTGATAGGCCAACAGAACATGTTTTTATCACATGCATGGAAGGGTAGATACAATTGACAATATGAAACACCTTGGTTCTGATTCATTACACAGTTATAGCGCATGACTATTTCCTCTTGAGAACAATGTAATTACATGCAGATGTTTTTACATAATGTGAAAGTGAAAAGAGCTACATGTACTGGTATGTACCAGTACGTGACCACTTACTGCACTCCTTGTGTTGTCACCAAGTTGAACATTCCAAGTACAGGGTAGTTTAAACACAAGATTTGGATGGCTCTTGATCACTGCATTAAAAATGTCCTTAAAATAGACAGCAAAATTATTAATTCAAGAACAAGGCATCACTTTACTCACACTTACAGTGTAGTGAGCCAAAACACTACTCTCAGTGCATTAAGAAAACACATTAATCACATCCACTGAAGGATAAAGTATGTTTGCCATTAATTAATAAAAAACTTACCATGGCATCCTTGATAAAAATCAATGACAATTTAATACCTAATACCATGGGTGACAAATGACTCCTTAATTTTGGCAAATTTTCCTATGGTGCCAAAATGGCATCTTGTGAGGCAGCGTAATTTGTCACCCATAATATTAATCAGTAATCAAATGGTATACTCATGAAATTAGGGAATAACTTCACTTGCGTTTTGTCCAAAATCAAATAATTTTCCTCGCCTAAAGGCTTGGGAAATTATTTGATTTTGGACAAAACGTGCGTGAAATTATTCCCTAATTTCACTTGTCACCATTTGATTACCTACGTATACTAACTTTTTCAATTATTCGATTGTTAACAACTGTGTCGCTAAATGGAGGTTGGGTGCCTGAGACATCCAGGAGCTTCCACTGTTGGCAGCCAGCTCTTAGATGGAGACTGCTTGCATGGCTGGCAAATCCTGGTAACCCAGCCATCCAGCCATGAGCCTCTATATAAAGCAAACACTCCACAAAAACGCTAATAATTCTTCCGACCACAATGCAACACATACGTCCTTAGACTCACAACGACGAGGAATCATGGAGCAGGTGCTAACATGAAAAGCCACTGACCACACCTGGAACCTACATGTAGGAGCTCCTTGTTAACTCTATTAAATTGCATTTAATGGAAATTTTAAAGTGGAAAAAAGTAATTCTCTGTTGCTTGTCAAATCAAGAGAACTCTACAGTGTATAACTCAAAGCTCAAAACA
The DNA here is from genome assembly GCA_014634185.1 of Astreopora myriophthalma. Classification (NCBI taxonomy): domain Eukaryota; kingdom Metazoa; phylum Cnidaria; class Anthozoa; order Scleractinia; family Acroporidae; genus Astreopora; species Astreopora myriophthalma. The sequence continues at coordinate 1,765,086 of BLFK01000200.1, read as the reverse complement.
ATTCACAGTTAACTAGCCCAGAATGACAAACAGTGTAAGAATAAAAATGCAGTTTTTATGACCTTAAAAACTTACTTGATCAGCAAGTGCTGTGGACAGCATGTTCATGAGTTCCTTTTCAGCTGTCAGTCTCCAAAGATTAGCCCACTTGAGCTGCCGCAATTTGAACAAGTCAAGCAGGATAACACCTGTGTTAAAACCTCGCCCCTAAAATTGATGAATTGATTATTTTTAATAACAAAATAAAGAGAGCTCTTCATTGGAAGAATTAACACTATAATAATTATTATAAAAGAGCAGTTTTCAATTGAGTGTTGAAAGCAATTAATATTATGCAATTGCTTTAGTTTTTCTCTTGTGCTTGGTTTTTTGCTCAGTCCATGATTGTGTATTTCCTTCAAAACCTCAAAGGCTGTGTAGTATGTTTTGTGTTTTATGACACTCAATTCAAAGCAAGGTTAGCGCTAACCTGGATGAAATACCAGGGGTCCTCACCATTTACATGGAAAACCCCAGAAATTCTGGTTGGAACTTAAATGGTACCATTCCCTTTGGAACATTTCAGAAATTATGGGTCACCCACTAAATTTTTGTGTTCTTTTTGGGCCTTCTACTTGATAGAGCTCTATGTTTTGTATGTTATCCATCGTTTGCTAGAGCAAGCTGCATCATTTAATAATTTTGCATGAAATTCCCATCCAGATGGTGTGTGTAAATGTAAATTCGCACAACTCAGCCCAGGTACTCCAGATTTCCACTGTCCTCAAAAACCAACATTTTGATTTGTCACTGTTTAAAAAGGAAGTCCATTAATTTAATTAGTCGATTAATTAATTTACTATTTCCGCACCAATGCAGGCCATGGTTTATGGTTTCTCCAAAGCTTGCCAAGGTACCAGTCACTTTGATTCTCTACAAGACCAATTGCCTGGAATGTAAGGACACCAAAATTGCCAAGTCATCCTCAAGAAAACTTCTCAACCAAGAACAAAATGTTCCATTACATAATACTCAACCTGTTTTCCTGTGAGCTGATCAAACATTCTCCATAATTCAGCAATATCAGATGCAAATATGACATCAGTGTCAAGAACAACAACCTGGTAAGTGTGAAAAATAGCACTTTAGCTTTCACTTATTAAACAAAACAACTGTCAGTTTTGTTTAATAAGCAAATGTTACTGTCTGTTAAACAAAATGTGTCGCATTCCTTCTGTAATAAACAGATGTCATCATCCCTTATGCTGTTCTGTGTACAATCTAATGTTTTGTCCTATAAAATAAGTCACAAATAATAGCACAGTTTTCAATTGAGCATCAAAAGTAATTATGCAATTGCTCTGGTTTGCTCTGCAAGTGGATTAAAAAACTTTTCAACCAATCAAAAAACAAAACTTAAACCAATTCTCTCCCTTTCCTGTGCTTAATATCAGCTGCATTTACTTGATTTCTGTTCTTGATTGGTTAGTGAAACCAGTTCATGAAATACTTTGATTTGTGGTTAGCTGAAGGGCCTACTTGCTTCAGAATGGATTGGCCAGGCTGAAATTACTTTGGTTTGGTTTTTAAGACACTCAATTGAAAGTTGCTCTACAACGTATGCAGTACCACTGATAGCATGTTCCACTAGTAATCCACAAACTTTAACATTATCATCAGATCCTAATATTTGTAACAAAAGTGAATTCACCTTCAGAACTAATTATTTTTACATGTAACTTACCTGTACACATCCATAGTTGTAAACACTAATAATATACTTGAAAAAATTTCTCGACTCTGATTGGCTAAGGGAAATGCAGTTTTCAGGAAACACGATGCTCAGAGCAGAAAAAAGGAAATTCAGTGCAAAAAGAGAGAACTTTTTGCAGCTTAAAAAAACTTTAAAAAACATTGAAAAACCTGTTGTTTTGACTGAACACATGATGATATATTTGCAGGGGTTGAATAAATTATTTGTGCACATGATTTACCTGCGTGGCTTCTGCATAATTATGATAAGCTACCTCACAATTTTTTCATGAATATTATTAATAAGTAATCACATGATTTTTCTCATGCAATTTGGAATAAATAATCCCTCACATTTTTTCAAAGACCACAAATTTCACTCACCCTACAGGCTCGTGTAATTTTGTTAGTCTGAGAAAAAATTTACTTGTGCTACGGAGGTCTGGAGACTTAAGACCATACAGTTTCTTTTCCTAGTGTTTGTATTTTTTCCCAAGGCTTTTAGCAATAGTATTATTTTTGTAACTTTTTCTTTTTGGTAATTTTTTTCAGAACCGCATGTCACCGTGCAGGCAAAAAGTTGCAGAAATATCTTATGAAAAAAGGGTTTCTACCAGTGCTTTGTTAGCCCCTGTTTACAAGCAGGTAGGGTAATCCCACTGCTAGGGTTACTGTAGAAGGAGAGTTAAAGATAGCCCAGGTTTACAAGCAAAATTTCACAGGCAGGGTTACCCTATCACCTGGGACAACTTTGTGTACTTGGTAACCACCAGCATAACACCTTCACTCACGCAGCACCTGCTTTATGGAACTCACTACCATTGACTAAAGATCAAGTTGCAATATCTTGATTTTTAAAAAACAACTGAAAACATTTTTTTTTTAAATAATGGATTTAACTTATGCACAATACTGCTAAAAGGTTGTCTCTAGCAGAGCATTTACAAGGCAGCTAGGGTTACCCTAGCTGTGTTGTAAACACATCAATAAAAAATGAAGAAATGTGCAAGTGCTTGGGTAACCCTAGCAATAGGATTACCCTCCCTCCTTGTAAACAGGGCCTTACTCTATCACTGCATTCCTCAGTAGTAATGATTCTACATGATTAACTGCCTCTACCTTATCCAGTGATTGTGGAAGAGCTTCAGTCAAAACCAGCTTCATTAAACCAAAAATTCCCGAGTAATGCTTATTAGGTATCCAGGACACTTTCCCCTGAAAATAAAACAGATCAAACAACCAAAAATCAATTCAATTCAATTCAATTCTTTATTTATTCACACACTATACTATAAGAGAAGACACGGGAAAAAAAGAAAAAGTACAACCAATTAAGAAATAGGTTCAGAGGTGTGCGGTGTCCAAAGTGGCAGAGCTTTTGAGTTGGACACCGCCATGGGCAAGTAATGATGGCATAAAGTTCAGATTACTTAAGCTCTATTGAGTTATTAAAGTATGGAAAAAATATTAAATAGTAACAGCAACAGTGCCGGTAGTAATAGTAGTGATAATAATTTAACACAATAACAATAATAGTAGTAAGAAAGATGATCAAGAAGAAGAAAAAGAAGAAAAAGATGATGATGATAAGACAAGAACTCAAATTAATTTAAGGAACTAATAAGTAATACCACTTGTTTCACCAGAGTATTTGGAAAATCAGCCTCAAATTTGATTACTCAAAAGATAATACTTGCAAAGTTGGTTTTAAACAAGTCGTTCAAGCACTTTACTGAAGGGCGATAGGGTTGCGATACTGGAGTTGATCTGATAAACTGTGTGAGGCTACCCTCACAGTTTTCAATTGTTTTAGCCAAATTTGGCCCAACATTTACAAAGTGTTTGTTAAATTGGTCTGCAATTTCAGGCTTGCTAGTGTGGACTCTATGGTTTTGCATAATTTTTGATATGGGTAATTGCCCCTTAGACTTTATAAGCACCCCTATTAATTTCCAAGAAGCTTTCAAATTACCCTTACGTAGGTCAAAATGTTGACAGAAATAGGTCCTGTTACTCATATTTTTAAGCCAGTTTAGTTTGTTAGCATACATTTTATATTCAGACACTTTAACTGGGTTATTAGACAGAAAACGTGTTTTGTACATCAACAAATCCATCCATCCATCCATCCATCAATCAATCAATCAATCAATCAATCAGTCAATCTGTCAGTCAGTAAGTCACTCACTCAGTCAGTCAATCCATTCATCCATCAGTCAGTCTGTCAGTCAATCAATGCATTGCCAGTCCAAAGATTATCTGAAAACAGCTTTGAAGAGATTTATGCTCAGCTGGTATTTGAGAAATCAACTCTCCTGTCGTTGAAATTAGGTCCAAAGCTCTCCTGCTTTTTTTTTTCCCTTAGTGAGCACGAGAGAAACATGCTTCTATGGTTTATGGGCACAAAGTCATGCTTCTCCAATCCAAATCATTAATTCTTGGTTATTATGATTGACTCAAAACACTGTCGTACTACTACTGTCTTAACTTGTTGACTGTATATCACAGAAAGTCCTTGCTGCATTGGCAATGACAGTAATAACAGTTTCATTGCTTAAGTCTAGCATTTATAATGATTCCACCACAACCACAGGCCTGTCAAAATTGACCATGGGCTAGCCTTTAAATATAACCTTTCTTTTTTGCTCTCTGATGGCTTCTTGCTGTATACAGTGTATGCCTTTGGTACTCATCCCCCCAGAGTTACATTGAAGTCTAGACACAAAATTCAAGGATTTCACTTACCATTAACATTTCTGTACTGTAAAAGCTCGTATCAACTGCAAACAGAAAAAAATCAATCAATAACTATGGTGCAATACTCAAGAAATTTGCAAATTTGAAAAGCATGCACATCACCAAAGCACTCAATAAAGTATGGATGTACACCCCCCCCCCCCCTAGTTGCAACCAATTTCAGCAACTACAAGTTCATCACAAGCAACAGACCTTAAACAGAGAGCCACCAAATTGGAGACAACGGAGTTTTCCAATCACAAGGCCTTTTTTTTAAAAGTAGTATTAAGTTAATTCATGTATGCCTGCCCTCAATCTGTCCCTTCCACTGTGATTTCCATTGATGAAAGTTCCTAATTGAAATGTCAAATTAATATTCTAACTTACGATTAATGTGCGATTTAAAGTTGCTGTTTTTTTACTATTTTGTTGTTGTTGTTGTTGAGTTGTGTTTATTTTTTTCTGTTGCCACACTGGAGGGGCAAAACAAAGACTGAAATGGTGGCCTTCTTGTAGGGCAAAAGAATGTTTTAGGAATTGAACTCTTACTACATGTAGTTAATTCCCTACAGTAAAACAAATAATTATGGCCATGTACTGGTAGGTACTGAATACAGTTGTACGAGTGAACGTTCCCTTCACAACACCTCACCTGCAGTTATCGCCCAAGTTTCAAAAAGCACAGTTAAAATCTTTTCTGCTACATCATCTGAGATAAAGTGGAAGTGAAGGGGATTACGACGGTGAAATAAAATTGACTTTATGAGAGTGACAACTTGACGGCTTGTACCATGGCCTGCACAGACCACAGCTATGTGGATGACCTGCAAGATGACCAAAATAATAATGTGAACATTGCAGTAAATTGGATAACATCTGCAACTTATTAATGATGGTAACGATGCAATGCATCTGTGAGAAAGAAGGGACAACTACAAAAGAAAACAGAGTACTAGGCAGGCAGGAATCCAACCTAGGACCTCTGTCACATCGGTCGGATGCTCTAACCATTGAGCTTCACAAATGCTTGATGAGCTAGGTACTTACGGTAATCTAGGTTCTTACACGGTGTCCCAATTCTCTATGGGTCCAACAATGTACATGTGATTGAACATGACAAGTAGTCAGATCCGTATAGGGGTTTACAATGGCTCGCATTCAGTTCACCACTGTGAATGCTCATACAGATCGGATGCAAATATTTATATATATATTTTTATTTTACATTGAAGATGTATATTTTTTTTAATTTTAAATTGAATACACTTTAATCAGAAGGGATCTGTATGAAGACTGTAGGAAATAGAAAGTTAAGATCTACTCTGAAGGAGAGAAAACTAGTATGACTGTGAAAAAAAATTATTTACCTCACAGCGATATAGATTGGTGTCATCAATACATAACTTGGTCTTGTTTCCTTGAATGCCTGTTAATTTATGGGGGGAAAAACAACCATGTTTACTGGTATTTGGTGAAAAACATTTATTACAGAATTCCACGCAAAAGCATTCTAAGTCACCTTTGAGAGTGTGTTTGCTCATATTGCAAAATTGTGGGCACACTGTGTGCAATAAACGGCAATTATGCTATGAAGTCGACCTACTTTAAGTCAGAAGAAAAGTAACAAAAACTGATGAAAATACAGATAAACCACTGCATCACTACATGGAGTTTGGGTGCCTGAGACATCCAGCAGCTTCCACTATTGGCAGCCAGCTCCTAGATGGAGACTGCTCCCATGGCTGGCAAATCCTGGCAACCCAGCCATAGGCCCCCACGCAGCACAGAAGACAGGCAGCCATCACACTGCTAGAAAACAGTGGAAAGGGAGGCAGGGAAGGGGGGGAAAAGCTAAACACTCACAAAATGCTCTACTAGCAAATGCTAATTCTTCCCGCCACAATGCAACGCAAATGTGTCCTTCATTACTCACCACAAGGACAAGGAATCATGGAGCATGTGCTTCTGTTATAACAAACAGCTGACCACACCTGTCACCAAGGTGCTCCTTGTTTTTAACGCCATTAAATTGTATTTAACTCCATATGAAAAATGTTTGACTTCTTTTCACCCCAATGCTCAAATTTTGGGTACATGTATTTCATCCATGACCTATCTTGAAAACAAAGATTTGTATTTCCATGAAACCCAAGTATTCTTGGTTTTCATGTGACCTCATAAACTAAAATTGAAAGGTAAACAGACATTTGAGTTTTTATCTTCATTAGGCAAAAGACATTTAAAAAATACACTTCAGGCCTTGAAATTGTGACTGATATGGTACCAATGCACCTATCAATACCTCGTTGGTGACAAAAAAGTCTGGTCTAGTTGCCACCTTTGCGACTAGATTTTTGTATGATTTACATTAAAAATTAATCAGGTCAAGTCCAAAAGTATGCTACCTTCTCTAGGTTTACTTTCATCTGTCTGTTTTGTCTTTTGTCTGTCTGCTTTACTTTCGTCTGTTTATTTTGTTTTTGGGCATTACACTTTCTACGTTTTACCACGGGCCCCGAATACTAAGTGGGTACTTCATATATCACACATTAGAGTAAATCCAATTTAAACTGGCGACTAAACATTTATTGCTGGCGACTATTTTTCGTAACTTAGGCCCCAAAAGGCGACTAACCAATTTTTTTTTAAATTTCAAGCCCTGCAATTGCTTGCAAGTTTTCATCTCGATAGCATGCTTTGTTTGGAAAATAGAGCACTTTAAATTTGTATTTTTTTTTTCAGAATGCATGACAGAAACAGCTACTGAGAAACACGCCACAAACTTTAAAACATTGAACTAACTAAAAACATTGAACTAACTAAAAACATTGAACTAACTAAAAACATTGAACAATTCCAACTAGCTTGAAAAGTCTTAACACTTTTACCTTTCCTGGCAAATTAAAAGAATTTCTTCTCAAAACTCAATCCAGTAAATAAAATCATGCCAATGACTGCCTATATATGTGCTTATTTTTTTCGTCTTAGTTTTTAAATGTGTGTATCTGTTGTTGTTTTTGTGTGTTTTTGTTGTATCTGCTACAATCGGTTTAATTAACTTTCCCTAGCTAGGGGCTAACTAGAAAACTTAAGTTTACTTAGCCCCTAGACACCTTTAAATGGTAATGTTTAGCTATTTTCT
>BLFK01000200.1:1743709-1756682 GCA_014634185.1 Astreopora myriophthalma | reverse complement strand
GGGGGGGGGGGGGGGGGGGGGCATTGGTGGTAAGTGCAACAGAAGGCTCCATGGCCTGTCGTGAATGGGTGGGACTGCAGTTTGGTGAGGTATTGGAGGTCGTCTGAGATGGTGAGCCAAGGTGCCGCTTTCTGCACTGGGAGATACTCCCTTAGGAACCTGTGGCTACAGAGGTTGATTCTGCCAGAACCATCAACACGGATAGCATATTGGTCAAATTGCCATACTTAAATAAGGACACCTATCTTGTCCTATTTGGTTGGGTATGGACCAGTCTGGTTCTGAACCCTCAGATGGTTTCCAACTGCAAGGGGTAGGAGGCGCTTGGTGTGTTCCGTCCACCGTTCGGCAGCTTTCGTGTGCCGGTTTCAGAGTGCCTCCTCTAGTGGCAAGGGTGTCACGCCAGGTCAGATGGCCGGTGTAACGGCCAGGTAGGATGGGTACGAGATCCTTGATAGGTCTGCCAAAGACACACTGGGCAGTGTGTCAGGAACTTTTATGTTAATTTTGTTGTTTTTCCAGACAGTAATTAATTCGCTGCGATTCAAGGTTGTTGCACCTTCAGTACTGTTTTGAGCCAGCGGTTTTGCCATTTACACCCATCATCCCTTGCGTGGATGGAAGGACCATGTGCTTTTGTAAGATGGCGTCGTTGTGTTATGGCGCCTGTATTTTCATCCGAGATTTTCGTTCAGGTTTATCTTAGTTTACAAAGGACGGTGTCGATGTTCAGAACGGCAGAGAACGAACAACAACGTTTTAGCTACTACTAGTTCTCTACGAATAAAAGGGAGTTGAAACGTCTGCTGTGTGGATCGATGCCGTTACAGGCAGGGGAGAGCTTCGTGGTGGAATCAGGAGTGTTGCGGCATGGCCATCTGCAGTGAGTCTGTGGTAAGGCTGCCATTGGGGTCGGTGTTGTTGATGATGATTCATTTCATAGTTTTGACAGCAACTTCCACTCTGCAGTTGGAGTGTGGAAATGCAACAGATGATAGCTGGTGGTGTACACCCCAGTCCTTCAGGAAGTGACGTGTGGACGTTGCAGTGAATTCAGGCCGCCATCTGTTGCGCATTTGTCTGGGATGCCAAAAGTGGAGAAAGTACATCAAAAGCAGTCAATCAGACCTTAGAGCCCTCCTGGGCTAATATGATGATTGGCCAGTGGGAGTAGCAGTCTACCACAACAATGTAGTGGACTCCCTTGTAGTGGAAGAAGTCTGCAAATATACAATGGAAGGAGTATGCCGGTGGTATGGTTGGAGTGGACGGAGCACTCGGTTGAGAGGGTGCCATGCAGTTGCAATGGTTGCAACTGGTTGCTTCCTTGTTACGGAAGCCAAACAGGAATAAGCATCTACAGGATCAAGTGGGAGTGGGATGTCAACATCACTTGTGGCTGCGAGGTCGTCTGGCAAAGTCAGCATATCTGGCTTTGTTGTCCCAGTGGGGTGATGGGATACAGCACTGGCAGCTTTGTGTCATGCACCAAGGATGTTTATCATCTCGAATCTATGGCGTAGCATCTTCTCCTTTAGGTTTCAAAGCCGAGTATTTGAGATTTCCTCCAGGGATTGGTTGCCAAACACCATCAGGAGGGGATTATGGTCTACAGCGATGATTAGGTCATCACAGCCCAGGACGAAGAAGCGTGCCTTGTCATGGGTGCCAGCAACCACAAGGGCTTCTCCCTTGATCGGTGCGTAGCGTGATTTGGCTGCATGAGTGAATGGGTTTCAATTAGTGTGATTATCCAGCCTGTGCCACAGCAGAAAGATTCTGGGCACTGGCAGTGCTTTTGAGAGAGCCAGAAACCAGTGCCACTGCTCATAGACCAGTCTGTGGCCAGGCAAACCGGACATGCAGTCAAGTGTTTGCATAACTGCCAAGAATTCTCCCAACTCCCTGAGTGTTTAGATGAGGCTATGTAAACACAGAAAAAAGTCCTCTATTGCTTTTATAAAATATTTCTCAAAAATGATTCAACAAATGAAGGAAAATGCTGCTTATTTACTTCTTGACAGAAATAGATTTTCTTGATACAAGCTCATATTTCCTACCAGGCAATCAAAACGCACATCTGATAATACATAACCAAACAAAATTCATGTGATATTGCAACCATGTTTACATACTCATCTAAACACACCTACTGACCAATGAGAGTACGTACATATACTATCCTAAATATTTTATAAATGCAATTCCATATGATTTGTCTTTCCATGTTACCAAGAAGGAAACTTACCTTGTTGACTGTCCCTTGCGTACAAATCTCGCAGTCTCCTCTGAGTCACCTTCAGTTGCCTTTTGAGCTCTGTGTTTTCAGTCTGAACACGATCTAAAGTCTCAAGCAAGAATTGTCTTCTGTTTGATATGGAAAATGAACCATCCTTGTCTGTAGAAAAAATAGTCAATTTACGGTTTTCATTTATCATTTCTATGCATGAAACAATCATTATAATTAAAGAAATGAACAGTAATAATAATTATTATAACAATAAAAAAATTCTCTAATCTAATTCCAAGGTGACAGACTACAATATTAAGTGAAGCTATGATCCTCGCAGTTATGAATGCAATTTGAGCAATTGCATAAAGGAGCTTGAAAAAATTCACGACTTAAATGGGGTTTGAACCTGTGACCTTCAACCCCGTTGAACCCTGAATTTTTTCAGGCTTCTCGACACAGTTGCTCAAATTGCATTCATAGCTGTGAGGATCATAGACAACATAGCTTCACTTGATTTCTTATCCGCAGTTCAATATAATTATGATTCATTTCATATAACATTTCCTTCATAGACTATAATATTGATACATCGTTGCCACAACAAATACATAATTATCATAATAATTGGTCATCAGCTGCCCTGATTTTGACCCTAACAAGCACTTGTAACTTGGTACATGTAGTTGTATGTGACAAATGCCTGTGTAATATAGGACAGTATGCATCATCAAGTGCACACTGGTTGCTTTTATCCCCCTCAGGTCTAAACAACTAAAACGTGGAGCAAATCATGGTGTCAAATACTTTATAATGCTGTCATGTTCCATGTAGACAACCTTCTCTAATTTTGGCACAATTGCAATTAATTGGTAATTGGACTTTGTGCCATACAGTTCAAGGGGTAATCATGCTCTTAATTTCAAATCTGCCTCGTGCTGCACTCAGACGATTTTGTAATTACAAATACACACTCCCCTGATTACTTATACCCGAATTGTACTCCACTTTCTCCTATTACTGTTACTACTTCTACTGCGAGCTCAAGTTCAAGTTCAATTTATTTCACACCATTTACATTGTAAGTTCACAGATATAAATTAAAATAACAAATTCTCTTCATTAGTTAATTAAAGTAAAACAGAGCTAATACTATATTGAATGTGCGTGATAGCCAAAGTAGCAACTGCTTTCAAGTATGCCACCACAAAGCAAATTCCACACTTGCTAATAATAGCAAGACAAGGCAGATGATACATGTCACTTAAAAAAAAAGAAAAAAAAAACCTTCTCTTTCTTTGCTGGTATGTCTGACGGGAGCTTATCTGGCATGTAGCTGGACATAACTGTCAGGTTTCAGTAACCCATCCAATGGAATGTTCATTGTGAAAATCTCAGTCTTTCAGTCTATAGACCACCCAGTATGTCACATAAACACATCCATGGGTCTAACTGGTGTTATGACTTTTTCTTGTCTATAATCATTGTTATGGAAACCATTTCACAATAATCTTCACACCTGGAGAACTTTAAATCAGTCCTTATTGTTTCCTTGTGACGTACCTTGTCTGCTCACCTGCAGCAAATTTTCCACAGCAAATTCCACCCTGGTTTTACCAATTTATTTAGTTTTTTTTTGTCATGGTGGACACATGGCCATGACCCACAGCAAAGACAAGATATTGCCTTCTCTGGAAGGGTCAATAGCTTCAGGCACTACTGTAAATACCATTTGGGTTGTTTTGACAAATGGCCAAATTCATAGCAATAAATGTAGCTTAGCTTCTACAATAAACTGGGAAATTGAAATAGGACAAATTTCCACAACCACTTCTTGCAATTTGAATGAGAATTTTTCACATGATGAAAAGCACAAGCCTAGCTGACAATTATTGGCAAAAGGAAACAATGAGAAACTTAAAAGACTGACAATAGGACAAGGAATGATTGAGAAAACCTTTAAGCACGTATTAGTTTCACAGCACACTGTTGAGTCCCATGCAATAAGGTCCTGAAGAAACATGTAACTGCCAGTGGTCACATACTAATGCATGACCCCAAGCAAGATTTAATTGTGTGGTAATATGAAATCCATTCTGCTGGAAAAAGCCAAATCTCAGCTATTCAGGAACTCAGCAATTCAGATTTAAAAGTGCCTCACTATAATGAACTGAATATAATAGTTAATGTGTTCCTTAATGAAAGAATGCCAACCACGGATAATCTTATCTTGTCATATCATACTGAAAACAAATCCTACATTTACAGATTCTTGAGAGAGAACACTGAAATTAGAAACCCATTACTAGGAATGTGCAAATGCAAGAAGACCAAATATTTGTGACAGATGGATAAGTAAATGTGGCTGCTGTAGAAACATTTTAAATGCATACAGGTCATAATTTCCTGTCTCTGTAGATAATATAAGAACAACACTTTTGTGTCAACTCCAAATGACACGAAAGTTAATTTAATTCACCAAAAAACTTATTATTTTGTGATTGGTATCATGTACTCAACCTAATAAAACCAACGGATTCTAACCACTATGAATTTGATATTGAGAAATGATTATGTATTCTATTACAGCTACAGCTGTTGATCTATGACAAAAGACCAGACACCACAATAATATTAATTATTGGGAACACTGCACTGCAAAAAATCTTGCCACAAAAAAGGATATTGCAAGACAGAATAACAACCATTTCAAAATGATGCCTTAGACACAAAAAAATGTTGTAATAAATTGGTCCCTTGAAATGACTTGAAAGCAACTGACAGCAAAAGCCCACGAAATAATGAATTTTCTATGGTATAGCTCTTTTATAATTAACAAATTTTGAACAGGACAATCAAAATTAAGGGATAAATTAAAGAGTTGTCACATACCGGTATCAACGTCATCAAGATAATTTTTAGGTTTAGAAATAACACAGAAGCCCACACGGACCAACAGATAAGCATCAGATGGAATACAACTGTCTACTTAGCTCACTTGTAAAGGTTTTCGTAAAAACCAAATTAGTTTATTAAATTCCAAGGGGAGGGACAGGATATCTGCATCAGATATCTTGAAATATTTAAATGTTAACTCAAAGATGCTTCTCGATCAATCGAGCTTATTTTCAATCTTATAAAGCGATTCACATTAAAGTATTATTTTTAAGAACTTGAAGACTCTCGTGTGAGCTTTTATCACACGTAAGCTTACTGTGTTGTTTATAGTGGAATGGAAGAGCAAGGTACATCTGAAATTCAAGCGTTACGTGAATAAAATTCAAAGGATTTTGCACTAACAACAGCGAACTGTAGTTATCGCCGTGGGAGGAAATGAAAAAGCACTACGGCTCGATTGTTCCGAATGATTCAGTTCCTTCTAAATTAAACCAGACAATCGAACAAAAAGTTCGCCATTATTTTTAGGGGTATTTAAGAGGTTCCACTGAAATATATAAACAGTTGAATTATATCAAGAACTAAACAATGAGAAGGGAGTCCGTTACCTTTGATGGAATGATCGAGCGGCGTAATCCACCACAGCACTAGAGACGAACTGAGAGACAGCGAGAGTAACACTGCAATTGTTCGAATTTTCACCAAACCCATACCCGCCGTGTATGTCAACATCCTCTCTTGCGGCCTGCTCGCCACAAATTACTAATATTAGAGATGTTTTGCCACGTTAGCTGCCCTTCACACTTGATTGCCATCGCTCATTTAGTACATTGGACGTGGATCAACTCAAAGAGCCTCGGGAAAAGAGAAACTATTTTGGGAACACAACTTCATGTCTCACCTTAAAAAGTGTTTTTGTGTACCGCGCCAAATGCAAAACTAGCACGGGTGACAGTGCGGAGGACTGGTGTCTGATGACGACATCGACCATCGGCAGCGATATAACGACATAACGGGAAGGTCACGCAATGAGAAAAACGACCTTGCGTTGTTGTTGTACGTCTCTCTCCAGTGTGAACAACACACCATAAGGACATACTAGGAACATAATAACATGAACATAATGACATAAATGACATAGGAAAAAAAAAACTGATCATTTCTTTATGCCGTTGTGTCAATGACGTTATGTCGTCAGTGTGAACAAGGCTTAAGAGGGCATAAGTTAATCTAGGGCGTGGGAATCAAGTAGGATAAGAATGTATCCTAATACTCCTCGTGCCCACTCTGGCACACTCATTACAATGTGTTGGGTGTTTCCGGCTCTCTCCAGAAAATACCACAAGAGGTCAAAGTCATTAGCCTGAGGAAGGTTTGTGAAGGGAAAATAGGATATAGCGAAGGCTTTAGTGTGTTGGGAACCTTCCCCAAAAATAAAACCCCTGGAAATGATGGTTTGACAATTGAATTTTATCTGGCCCTCTGGCCTCTGTTCGGGAGGCTATTAGTAGACAGCCTGAACTATGCCTTTGAGTTTGGAGAGCTTTCAAGTTCACAGAAACAAGCCATAATAACCTTAATAGAAAAGAAAGGGAAGCTGGCGCCCCATATCCTTGATTAATGTTGATGCGAAGATTGCTTCTAAAACGCTAGCAAAACGTTTGGAAAAGGTTTTACCTGAAATAATACACTTCAATCAAAACACGTTTGTTAAAGGAAGATCTATTTTTGATGCAATCAGAACAATTGATGATGTGATGGAGTATACCAAACGGAAGGAACTATGTGGAATTTTCGTGGCTACTGACTTTGAAAAGGCTTTTGACACGCTTGATTTTAACTTTTTTTTATAAGAACACTACACAAGCTTAATTTTGGCCCTTCTTTTATTCAGTGGATTCGAACATCGTATAAAAATGTATCGAGTTGTGTAATGAACAACGGTTTTAAAACAGGCCCCTTTACGTTGAGCAGAGGGGTACGTCAAGGCGATCCACTTTCACCCTATCTTTTTATAATTGCGTTAGAAACTCTAGCTATTAAGATTAGAAACGACGATTCAATCAAAGGCTTTAGAATTGGAGGGGAAACCACGAAACTTTCTTTATTTGCGGAAGACATGCATGACTTGTTTTTTACGTGATAAAGAGTCTTATACCTCCCTCTTCGCCATTCTGGAATCCTTTGGATTATACTCTGGTTTGCTTGTAAATCACGAAAAAAACTGAGATTTTAGCGCTTGGCAGTAATATTCTACAAGAGAAGGATTTAAATGACCGTAAGATTTGTGAAACTATCAAGATCTTGGGAGTTTATTTTGGTTATGACAAAAACAGAGAAACGATCTAAATTTCCGACAAACATTGAAATAATCTATTAAATAATTAATACATATATGGAAATGGAGGAACTTATCTATTTTGGGTAAAATTCAAATTATTAAAAATTTCGCAATTTCCAAGTTAATGTTTAGAGCATCAGTAATTCCGATACCAAATGATCTTGTAAAAGAAGTTAACTCGATTTTCTACAATTTTATTTGGAATGGAAGAGATAAAGTTGACAAAGGTGGACTGAAGATGCTGGATATCGAGTCTATGATCAGTGCAAGACGTGTCATTTGTTTAAAGAAGTTCTTAGAGGACTACCCGAGTGCTTGGAAATCGTTTTTAAATAGTTGTATTTTATCTGTTGGTGGGAGTCTAATTCTGCATTGTAACTTTGACACCGTCAAATTAAAAACTCAGTTTCCGAAACTATTAAAAACTGAATGCTTTGATGAATGGTCAGGTTTAAACAATAGTACGCCCGTCACTTTTAAGGATGTTTTGAACGAGATCATTTGGAATGACAGTTTTATATGTATTGATAAAAAGTCTGTCTATTTAAGTGATTTAGTTAACTTGGGAATCATAAAGGTGGGTGACCTTATTATGGATAACAATCTTTTCCTCCACGAAGATCCTTATGTGCCGATCTCTCCTGAACAACGTTTCGTTATTATAGGAGTTGCTCACTCTCTTCCATCGGATTGGAAAACAATTATTAGATCTTCGTTCTGTAAAAATGAAATAAGGCCCATCCCCGCACACCATACATTAAACTAAACTGTGGCTCGTTCCCTATCTCAGATGTCACCTCTAAACAGATATACAACTCTGTTTTGTGCAAAAAACAAATTCCTCCGACAGCCCAACAAAAAATAACAGACAAATACTCCGACACAGTCATTAATTGGAAAAAGTTTTATTCTGTCAGCTATGCCAGCCGATTCGAGCGAAAACTTACGGCTCTCTCGGAGAAATGACGGGCCGGAACCGTCCACAATTGTCAGAGACCGTTCCCTACAAGCAACAATAAACGGACACGGAAAAGGATATAGATATAGATATAGATATAGATATAGATATAGATATAGATATAGATATAGATATAGATATAGATATAGATATAGATATAGATATAGATATAGATATAGATATAGATATAGATATAGATATAGATATAGATATAGATATAGATATAGATATAGATATAGATAGATAGATAGATGTAAATGTGGAGGTAGAGTCTACCTTGGCATAAAGTGCTCGATGCTGTAGTAGCAGAGCTAAGTATACATAAGTTGAAGGATTAAAGAGGACGCACCGATTCTCTGTGACTCTTAGGCGCGAAACTCAGAGTCACAGAGAATCGATGCGTCCTCTTTAATCCTTCAACTTATATATATATATATATTCTTGTTAGCTATTCACTAGTTTTCTAGTTTGAGCACTCTGGCATGACTTACGTGATACCACATTTGTGGGATCATTCGGGGCGGCTAGCTAGTCTTGCCTCCATCCTAGCATCAGCACTGCACTGATGAGGCCCAGAAGGCCGAAGGCCGAAACAGTACTGTCTGCAGTTAGTTATATATATAGCTAACAAGAATAAACGGCTTCTGTTTACAGAAAAAGTATTTTTGGACTTGTTTGCCATGGTTTTTAAAGAGCACAATTTTTAACAAGGTAGCATAATTTGGAAAAACGAGCACAATTTTAGCATAATTTGGCCAAAAAAAGAGCAGTGCTACTAACCCGCACTTCACAATCATTTCATTCATCATTCCTTTCACGGAAAAACACGCATGAGCCCAACAAATTGGCCTGCTCCCTCAGCTGTGTAGCTTCATAGCTCAGTTGGTAAGAGCACTGCACCAGCATTGCAGAGATCGTGGGCTCGAATCCCGTTGAAGTCACTTGAATTTTTCAAGTGCATATGTGAGACAATTGCTTAAATTGTCCAAAAAGTGTGAGGATCATTTCTTCAGTTCACTAGTTTGTTATCTCTTGTTCTTATTTTTTGCACACTGAAAGCGAACTAAGTAAAGTGAAACAAAGTAATAATAAAGAAATCATCTGTGAAAGTAGCGTAAAGCAAGTAAAGGTAAATCTCTCGTTCTTATTCACATAATAGTAAAACTGACTGACGATGGTCTGCGGCACCATACTTCTGTCCGCCTCGATACTCGATTAGCTCATACTATTTGCGGACGGAACTGACTTGACGTATAATTTTGCTTTTAATCTGTTTCTGTAGGAACTGTTAGACTCGTGAGCGCCCTTAGGCCTGGTACGAGTAACAACAAATAGTAAGTCCTCAGAAGCAACGGATCTTTTCCGTGTTTTACATTAGGGTTTTCCGATTTAGCGGAAGTTCTAGGGAAGTGGAAATCTGTTGAAATAACAAAAGGTGAATTGACTGAATTAAATAGCAAAACCATCACGAAGAAGACCATTATCACTTCTTAATTCAATCAATTACCAGTGAGCGGAAGATTGGAATGATCGGAAAACCCCATTGCGCATTCTTGACTGATCTCCTGGAATACGGAAATGGCGGTTTCTGTTCTTAACAACACACTTCACTTACAACCTCAATTAAACGACGACAGCCCAACAATAGCATTTCTGGTTTTATGTGCTGTGGTAGGCCGTTACACCTAAGAAATACACTCATCCAAGAAACACTGTAATCAGCAATTATTATTCGACCAAGTGATAACTCATGCAAGAACAAATGGAGAACTGAGTGCGTATTATTTTCTGAAAGATACTCGGAGGTCAGGAAAAACTTGGTACATATCTATTGCGACTTTAATTCGGGCGAATGATCCAAAACGACCAGGAAAAACAACAACATAGTAGCTACGGGTATCAGAACTCTTTTGTAAGTTTATTTCTTGCTCGAACGATCTTCAACTGATAAATGCGTGAGTGGAGGAGGCTTAAATTGTATATATCAAAAAGTTACGTATGAAATGAACTTGTAGTTGACTTTCTTGTAGCAGCAATTTTCTCTATTCTTAAGAGAGGTAAATTATCTAAAACATAGTTTCAATCTCGTTATAAAAAGTATATATTGCTTGAAGATAATTTTTATAATATTGGCCAATATAAAATAATGAACGGGCAACTGCTTCGCAATAATTACTGTCAACTGTTAATATTATTGCACATCTAAAAATTAACAGATTGTTAACAAACTGCTCTTTTGATATTCATCGACAAGTTCAAATACATGTACTCAAATTAAAACTAAAATTTAGGTTCTTTCTTATAAAAATACAGTGTCATCGATTTTCCGTTTTCTAGGCAAATGTATGATTGATAATAATTACTAAGATGCACCTCTTTGGTATGCTATACATTACAGCACAAAAATACATAGATCGCTTCAATGGCATTGATGTCAGAATACTCTTGATAAAAAGGACAATTATCTGCTGCTCACACTCATGATTACCGATTAGGCCCAATTTCCAGCCGTTTTCAGTCTCCTCCCAACGTGAGTAGCAATGAGCTCTGGAAATCTAACTAGACCATGATTACCGTAACAGGGGGAAATAGAAATTTAATGGTAACATCTACTCTAACAACAAATTACAGTTCAATTGTTGGAAATACTGGCCAATAACTGCGTATATTTTGTCTGATAAAAAGAGAGCATCGCACTGTTAAGCGCGATTTTGAGGAAAACAAGTATTATTGCCTATTCCTGGTTGGGCACAACCCTTTTTGGATCTTGTGATGCGCATGGTTAAGTGTCTACCAAACAATAGCAATAACTGCAAGGTGAGAGTACAGCTACTGCATCAAGGAAATTGAAAAAAAAAAGGCAAATTGCAAGCAACTCTTTTTTGTTAAAATAATATTCAAAATTGTTTTCGTTTTTTTCCGAACAACATTTGAAATACTGGCACATCATTATTTCCAACACGTGAACGCCAATGCAACTATTGATAGTGGTGATGGTGTAAATTCCTGTCAAAGTGTAGGTTGATAAATGAGTAGATACTCAAGAGTTTGAAAGGCAGGAGGAAAAGTAAACCCTTAGATTGCTAGACGTAAACATCACTGTTCTTGCACGCTTCTAGTCTAGGGCTGGTTTACACATGACGCAAGCATAAGCAAGATCAAGATACGCAAGTGCCGTAGCGTTTTGTTCATTAGTACCTTTTGTTAGCACAAAAGACGCTAATTAACAACAAGTTAAGGCGTCTGCGAATGTTACTTGTGTTTATGCTTGCGTCATACGTGTAAACCAGCCCTTAGGTGTAAGATACAATCATGAAACTAGGAGAGTAGACTTTTGTATTCTGGCAGTCATGTCACACAAAAAGGGAATTCAAATCATGACTATTCAACAGGAACCATCTTGAATATTGGATTTCCCAAGAACTTCAGTCATTGCAACAAAAATTACCCACATCTAACCCAAACCAAGGAAACAGTATTCTCTGACACACGTAAATGTAATTGCAACAATGAGTTGGTTACAATCACTGACCAACTGCACTAAATTGTTCTGCGATCAAACTTTTGGAAAAGGTTTGAACATTATTTTGGTGCCATTTGCACATGAAATTTTAAAAAGTTACGACCCTTGAGGTTACAGTGTATAAGCGTTATGGGTTAAGTAGCTATTTTGTTTGGAATTCTTTGGCAGCAATGCATCCACCTTGCAATCAACTAAGACATCTAAAGGTCAGACTAGTTTGATGTTGGTTACTTGTTGATTCCCACGTGACGATGGGTCGTGTGAGCATAGCCTCAAGACTACAAAGTGTTCTGCTGGCCAAAAGCATATTCAGCAAATTCTATTTTAATCACCATAAAACTCAGAAAACCGTGAACGACACCTGGGTGGCTGGGCCAAGTTGTTTGAAGCCAGATTAGTGCTAACCCTGGGTTAAGTCTGATTAGATCCTACTGGGCCCAGTTGTTCAAAGCCCGATTAAGCTAACCCTGGGTTAGAGTGAACTTTGATTCGAGTTTATTTACCAGTTCACAAAGATTTTCCCGGAAGAGTTTTGCTTGTCACTTGTTACTTACACCTTTCTTCCGCTTTAGTCTAAAACCACTTTTTGAGAGTGTTTTCAGAGGGAGAAATTCAAACATCGGTTACTTTTTAATCGAGGGTTAGCGTTAATCGGCTTTCGAACAACCGGGGCCTGGTTGTCATGGTATTTATCCCGGATTAGCACTAATCCTGCTTTGAGCAACTCGGCCCTGAGCTACTTCAGGAATGTTAATTGCTGTGTGACAGTCACAGGAAAGCTTAGGACATTTGAGAAGACCTCAAAGCCACAAAATAATTACCGTTGGTGTTTGCAGTTTAACTTTCCCACTCCTCATTGGCCTTTTCCTCACAATACAATAAAATTCCATAAATATTTCTAGTGTTCACGGTTTTCTAACTTTCACAGTAATTTGTACTGAGTTTATCAATATCTGGAAAAAATAATATAACTGAATTCCCTGATTAAAAAATATATTTAACTTATAGTCTGCTATAATCAGC
>BLFK01000200.1:1712998-1735914 GCA_014634185.1 Astreopora myriophthalma | reverse complement strand
GGGAAAACTTTCCCTAGAGAAAAGCTCCCATAGATGGGGCAAGTTTTCCCGCTTCCTTATCACGTGACTAGTCAATAGTTCTTTCCTAAATTCCCGTGCATAATTAACTGTCATCAGACGAGTTGGAAAGCTGCTGTGGTCAAACTGTGTGTTTCTTAACTTTGTAAGTCTTTTGTCAACCAGAGGGTAAGTTATTTGTAAGTTTTCTTATATGTTCTTTTCTAGAATGGAACTTATTCATTAGTCGATAGACTCTTTTTGCTTCCGAATTCCATGTTTTGCTGCGCTCGTTAACTCTGAAGTGTTCCGCCTCTGAAGGCAATGATGTATCACGCTTGCACCATCCAGTCAAATCACTTTTGTCTTTGTGTTCTTGTCGTAAAGCTCCAAAATTTCGTAGCAGTAAGCTTAAGTATTTCAGGAGTATTTGAAGCACAAGAACATGTGTTTCAAATCACTTGATGAGCGTAATTAATCTGGTCTTGAAGGCATGTTTGTGTGCGAAATGTCGTCTTTATCTGCGATAATACGCGTTGACGCGGTAGCTAAATTCAGGCTTCTTCAATTCTGTTGATGTCGGCTAATATTGACTTAGTGTCTCCAGTCTTTCGCTTTCAATGCGCCTTTCGATATTTTTTCGAAAGAATACGTGTAGGTGTGCCTATAGAAATTCAGAAATACAGTTTACAACACGGAACTTTCCGAAACATACGAGGGTGCGCGCCAAGAGTTGTTGTCTTTCAACCATGACACCGATAAGCTTAACATTTTCTTGTTTGGAAGAGTCTTTTAATTGAGAGGGGTGTGGGAGAACTTGAAGTCTTATCGCATTACTGTTAAGCTTATGTTATTTTAAAGGCCTGGGCGGAATTTGGAAATCTAAGTTTCATTTGCCGTCGAGCTGCAGGTGTTCCCAAAAACAAAACGGAATTTCCCTCGGATCTTTGTCCTTTGTATGAAGAATTCAGTATTCTCTATCGTGTTAATAAGGTAATCTTTTGCCAGTCTTACATGTATCTATGGAAACATTTAAGGCCTTATTTTGCTTCAATTTTTTTCAAATGCTTGAGTTGCCCAAATGGAAGGTGCTGTGTTAGTTATTGCTTGCATTAATTTTGAATAATTTATGTTTGCTTCTTGCCCTGCCAGTCTAATTATATTTTGCATAAATCTTTATGGCATCCAGTTTAACTGTAAGTTTTAAGCTTACAAGTTCCAGTAATTTGCAGCAAGTAGCTGCAAAATTTGCTCTCACATATTTTATGGCCATTTGTTGTAAAATGAAAACATGTGAGAACTGGGTCTTTGGTTAGAAAATTAAGGAAATTGGGATTGATTGCAGAACACCCAGCAACTCCTGCCCACTATGTTTGCATTTGGCAGCATTCTGTGAAGAATACAATATGCACTTAATGTATGGTCCCGAGGGAAACAGTTAGTTTTGTTTTTCTGAGAGTCCTGAGAGTTTTTGTTTTTCTGAGAGTCAGGACTCGAGGGAAAACAAAACTAACTAGTTTCCTGAGTGAACATACATTAAGTGCTTTGTTATATATTTAGACTTTCCCTGTGTATTTGTGCTGTTGTATTCGGTGTGCAGAAACAACTGCGCAATTGTATCCCAGTTGGGATACATTTGAATTTGATCACCGGCATGTGATCAAGAATCAACCAATCACAGTTGAGTGAAAGTCTAGGTATACAACAATAGACGTTATTCTTATCCAGTAACACGCTAATAATGTGTAGGGTATTGTGCAAGGGTAGCCCGAAAATGACAGGAACCAAATTATGAAAAAGTGTGAACATTTTTGTTTGTCTCATGATTATGTTTTATGGTTGGAAAAACTGCGTCCAGCAGACTTAATTTTCTGTTCCTATTGGAAATATAGATTTCTGCTTAGAAATTGCTGATGTGGTATTTATGTACAAGGTTTTCTTCACAAAACGAAAGAGCAAGGCTTCATAATTGAGCAAGTTTTCAGAAAACACCCAAGCACTTTCCATGATGAAGTTTGTTGGGTTTACTTAAAACCCAGAATCTGGAATCCAGAAAACTGACAGGGGAAATGTTCAGACTGATGTTGAATCATGGAAGAGGTTGTCATATTTCCTGCAAGGAGTTTTTGAAGTAACCTACTTTGTTTTAACATTTACCTTAATTAAGTAAAGTATGTTTGAAAAAAGTCTGGGAATCACAGTCCTAGAAAACATGATTTTGCCTCTAATATTCTCCAATAAGAATTGAATGGTTCTCATGGGAACCCCATTTAATGTCTGAGGTCTACATAGAAGGATGTGAGCTAGACTTCCCTAGAATAATTCCCAATTCTAGGTTTTAGGCACACAGTTTGTTTATTTTAAATTTGTTACACAAAGTCATGTACATGTACATACTGAGAAAGATACTGAGGTGCTGCCAGATTGGACGAAGATTACTACTTTTTGCACTTGGAGTCAGAATTAGCTTTTTTGTTTGGGGTACATTGTATTCAGACAGAAGGTTTTCAAAACTTCAAACTGGATCATTTTGGAGATGATTTTAAGATATGAAATGCTTTCATTAGGACATCCCAGTATTTATGGCTGTGATAAAGCTTGACTTCTTGTACATCTGTTACAAGATGTGTCAAGGGTAGAAAGAAATTGATGTTGAAATTGAAACAACATTGGGTTATTCCAGAAAAAATCCACACTCCCCCGACGGATGGGATTCTGGAAATTCTCGTGGGAGGGGGGGTCAAAGACTCTGGAAATCCAGGTGGGAGGGGGGGTTGAACTTGAAAATGTCTTCTCCAGGGGTCATTTCGACCGATAGTTCACGCGATTCGAACATTTAGTTCGGTGACACTTCAGCGCTCTCAGACCCTGAAAATAGTAGAAATATTTTGTTCACATATTTCTCACCTGACATAAATAATAATCTAAGTTCCTTCGCAGGTCCTTTTATAGCAGAAAACGCGAACAACAAGATACTAAAGAACGAGCCGTCGCAACGTTGTTGCAACGAAGAGTTTGAAACGCCTGACACATTTCTACTCGTACCCAGACCCAGCGCGCCACCTTTGTGTAATTTCACGTTGGCCTTTTTCTAGTTCTACGCGATAGAATTTTAAATATCAGCCGAAGCTTTAGAAATTAAAAAAAGAACATCTAGACGTGATTGTGCGTATTTTCTATTAAAAATAAATTTAATTTAAGCCTAATTTTTTTTCCCGGAAATCCAGGCGGGAGGGGGGTCTTTTGTCTTGGAAATCCAGACAGGAGGGGGGGTCTTGTGCTTCAGGAAATCCAGGTGAGAGGGGGGGTTAAAAAGCGACCCCATCCGTCGGGAGGGTGTGGATTTTTTCTGGAATAACCCATTTAACCAATGTAACCATGATGAGATGCAGCTCAGGGTCTGACTGGAAGTATCTTTAAGGAATGTGGGGTTGTGAACTGCACAGTGGAAATGCAGTGTTGGTGTACAAATATCAGGGTTCATTTTATAGAGAGCGGAGGAGTAATATTTCATCGTAATATCGCCTGGCAATGGTCTGGCAAACTTCATGCCTTGCAATCTTTGCTCTTTGCAGAATTAATTTCACCAGAGGCATTAAGGTAAAAATGCAAAAAAAATAAAAAATAAAAAACAGTTTGGGCTTGCAGTGCATTGCTCAGTGAAATTACTGCTATCACGTTCCAATATTGCTCCACTGCTCTAGCAGTGATCCATGAGGATTACAAATTAAAGCAAATCATTGATCGCGAACTAAATCATTGTGTTGCTGTGTTTGATTTGGGATATATATTGTACCTTGCCTATAAGTTATTACGATATTAGGCTGTGAATATTGTACTCTTTCTCTCAGACTTCAGTAGTTGAAACGGCTAAGTGTGCTCTTCCGTGGAACATCGTGAGAGAAATAACAGCCTTCTAAGAGGAGTGTGACTGATTTATAATACCATACGTTAAATTTTCCGGCTTGTGTGTGTTCAATGTACAGGTATCCACCAAATCGTAACTACAGAATTATCATGACGAAACATCTGGGTGCTGTAGTCATATTGGTGTCTACATATGTCACCACTAAAACAAAACAGACATTGTTCTTATTGTTCTATGTACAAATTAAATTGTGATCAATGTAAAAATTATTAGGTTTGTGAAGGGCTACTAAGTAATGCACACTCCGATTGGTATGTCTGGATGCCACCATTAACCTTAATAATTAAAAAAATATTAAATTGGAAAGGGCTTTTAAAAGGCAGCAGTGGCACACTCCGATGGTACGTCTGGATGCCAGCATTAACCTTACTAATTAATAAGAAGAGATTTCAATTGGAAAGGGCTTTGAAAAGGCAACAGTTGCACACTCTGACGGTACATCTGGATGCTACGATTAACCTTACTAATACAAAATATTTAAATTGGAAAGGGCTTTTTAAAGGCAACAGCTGCAGTTGCACACTGTAAGGAAGCATCTGGCAGAGACTGGGTGCTACTGTTAACCTTTTATCAGTACTAGCAGCAGAGTGATTATTCATGTGGATACTAATGTTACTAAACTTAAAAAACTTAGAGCTTTTAAAATGTTGGTAATTTTGGCATTACATCAACAAGGGTATGGCAGAAGGTGGTATGGTTGAGTATCATAATTATTATTATCATTCGATGGATTTTTTCCTTCCTTTTCATTGCCCGAGAGCTCACCACGTGACCTGCAAATAACTGCCTACAAATAAGTGTTTTGCTGCAAATAACATTCTGCCCATGTGCAATTGAAACTACGCCCTCGTGTGAAAATGGCGGATCGGTTCCCCGAGCAGGCAGAGAGTGATTTGACATATTTAGTTGATCAAAAGAATGGTGATCGAAGGAAAAAACAATTATTGAACTCGGTTATCGCAAAATATTGTGATTTGCCAGTGTCTCGCAGATCAATTATTTGCCTCAGCCTTTGGCTTCGGCAAATGACTGATCTGCTCGCCACTGACAAATAACGATATTTTGCTCAACGTCGTCCAATAATATATTGTTAATTCTTGGCAGTATTTAGATCTGAATATGTTATTTTCATCTTCTCTATTGGAAGAGCACACTCCACAGTATCATCTAAATTTGACAAAATGTCACGTTCCTTGGGACCTCAACAAAAAGACAGATAAGTTAAGATTGAATATCATAAATATGTTGTACAACATTTGATTACTTCTTAATGGTGACACTAAAGCCTCATTTGATGGGATAGTAGCAAACCTTGCCACAAGAAACTGGTTTAATTCCTCACAACCATACACTAGTCCACTCTTTTTAAGCTCAAAAACTACTATCAAACTACGGTCTACTGGCTACTGTCTACCCGTGGAAACTTTGGGGCCCTTCCTCAGAGCCATCGAACCACGCAGCCTGTCCTGACACTTCAGACGTGGCTGTGCTCCGATGACTGAAACAACAAGTCACTCATCAAAACTAAAATCAATTTGATACTGACAATTTAATCCTATTTGATCGATATTTACTGCTTTCTGTGGACAGAAATTGAATTACAGAATAAACCACAAGTTAATTAAATTAGAAAATCGCGTACTTGCCGTTCAGACCCAGTTGTGTCTTGTCATGTGGACTGTGGCATACAAATTACAGAGACATACATGTAGTTGAAAAGTATATCTTTATTTTCTGTAGAAAGTTTGCTTTTCAAACAGAAAAAAGAAAGTATAAACAAGAGATGTGTACTGTAACAGGTGAATTTTGCATCAAGGGGTGCTTTGCTGCACTTGTAGCTTCCAGTAGGGCAGAGGTCATGCTGCCCATTTAGAGGAAGCTGATTGCCAGTTTAACAAGTTATGGGCTGCTGCACAATGTTCATTACTACTGTCCATTACCAGGTGATTCAGACTTGGTATCACACAGTTTCATATAATTAATTTTAAGTGGCACAGAGAACCATAAAGGCTCTGTGAATGGTTCCCTTTATCTGTGTAACAAGAGCAAAAAAATATGAAAATACACTAAAAATTTTTTTTGCTTCTCTTCATCACACTGCCCTAATTTTTGGCATAATATAGCATGGGGAGGTTCACCGCGTAATTTTAGTGCAGTTGATTTGGTGGAAATTGGCTGTAATTTTCCAAAATGACGTAATTAAAACCATGCAAAAGTTACTGTGGAACCATCTCCAGGGACTGACACTTCCTTCTCCAGCTTGCAATGTGCAAATGATAATTTAAGTCTAAGAGAGAGTCTGAGAGTTGAATTTTCTAAGCTGTTTTTTCTTTGTTCATCCTGACCATGATAAATTGATTTGTTGTTGTTTACCAAGAAAAGAACCCTGCTTTCTGTTTTTGGCCAGTAATGATAACCTGCATGAAATGTTGAACCTATGTTTCCAGTTTCCTTCAAGTTGATATTTTTCAATTTTTCTCTTTCAGAGAAACAGCTATGGCACTGGAAGGAGCAGGAAGATGTATTAAAATTCTTATGTTTGTCTTCAACTTTATCTTCTTTGTAAGTCTATTTTCATCACATGGCATTTTTGTGTTGATGTAAAGGACAATAAAATTAATATACTTTGCATTTCTTTTTTTCAAAAGTATGCCCCAGAAATTTTTCATTTAGCCTTGAACTTGGCTCAAGGTTTTAGAATTTTCTTTGTATTTTTTGTTTCAAGCATAACAGCAGTTAAATGAGCAACAAAATACTGTAAATATACACCCAACTATCAAACTAAAACAAATGAACTGGTGACAAAATGTGCATACACAGGGCTCAAAGTTTATTTTCGGCTTTGGGAGCACTTGTGCGACCAGGTGTAAATTTTTAGGTGCACTGCCGAAATTTTAAGCGCAGAGTTAAAAATTTTAGGTGCACAGCTTCAAATACTTGAAGCAAAAGAATACCTACTCCAAAAGAATACTTAATTAACGCTCCAAAAAGAGCGACTCAGGCTTCGTGTTGCAATATTGGCCTATTCCGGCAGTATTGAACACAATGAAAACAAATAAAAGAATCATGATATTTCACAACTTTTATTATTTGGTGGTTGGTTGTGTTATATCTATGTTAAATTTATATTTATCAATCGGAGTACGTTAGTATGCTCAGGTGAGTAAGCACTAGAGAAGTCGTACTGTATTTTGGCTTTTAAGGTGCGGTGGTGCAACCACACGTGATTTTTTAGGCGCACAGCCAAAATTCTAGTCGCATATGCAACCAGTTGGTTGTTAACTTTGAGCCGTGATACAGGTAATAACATTGTTCTGCCTTAGTGAGGCCAACAACACATTAGGAGATTCATTTTTACCAGTATTGTGCCGAAGTGTATTATTGTGTATGATATGGACAAAATCGGCAAATTGCGAAGTGGGGCTATTAAATTTTTGCCGCAAGCAATCGTCTTGCATTTACAATAAAAAATGAAGTTTTAACTTTTTCTACCCATAGCTTGGTGGTATTGGGTTGCTTGGTGTAGGAATCTATGTTCATCTGAAGATCGGTGACTACGTTGAACTTTCATCAGTGAAGTATGTTACAGGGTCCATCATCATCATAGCTGTTGGAGCAGTAATTGCAATCATTGCATTCTTTGGTTGTTGTGGGGCCATGAAAGAAAGCAGATGCCTTCTTGGAACAGTATGTATATTTTTTGTTGAAACTGTTTGAATCATTGACCTTTATGAAAAAGGGCTCACATGGGCATGACAAACTGTTATTTAAATTTGTTGTGTGCCTTTAGTTCTTTGCCTTGATGTTGTTGGTGTTTGGATTGGAAGTTGCAGGGACAGCACTGGGGTATGTTTATCGTGGACAGGTATGTGAGTTATGTATAGACAGACAGAAAAATGAGTTACTCTTGAACTTATAAGAATGCCATAGAATATTGCTCCAGACTTCTACAGTCCACAAGATAAAATCATCAAGCATAGAATTCCAATTTATTGTGCAGAAACCATGCACAGCGTCATGCATTTTGAACTGCAAGTTGTTTGGTTCTCTGGGCCTGGTTGTTCTTAAAATTTACATTAACAATTGCACTGCTATTAAAGTGGAGGTTGAGTCATCCAGGAGATATTATTGAGATACTATTAGCTGCCAACTCCTAGAGGGAGACTGCTCCTGTGGCTGGCAAATCCTTGCAACCAAGCCAACAACAATAGTTTATTTACATTTCCATTTTTACATAACATTACAATGTTTTCTATATTTAGAAAGAGAGAAGAGAAATTAATTAGTTAGTTGCAAAGATGCTAAAATATAAGTTACATACTGGGAAATGCCAAGCATCTAAGTAAACCGTTAGGTTTTCTAGTTAGACACTAGACCTGCGTAGTATCATAGAGTATGCAGACATCTATACACACACAAAATAAAAACGAACAAAAGAGCGCACTAAATCACTAAATAACTATAGCCATCAGTCCCCATGCAGCATTGTCGTGTCTTTCCCGCCAAATGGAAATTATTTTAATCTGTTTCATTGTTTCCTTGGTCATGTGATCTTTAGGTTTGGCAGTTTGGTCACGAAATTTTAAGTTACTTTGTATAGCTTTGCTTTCTCGTCACTTTATGGAGTTGTGTTTTGAAGTATTTTCAAGTTTAACTGCTGCGGTGGCACAGTTATTTTGAATCGAATAAGTATAGGCTGAGTATTCCGCTTGTGGAGCGCTGAATGGGCCGATCGACAACAATAAAGAACGACAAAGAGCTAGAGATTTGTGACCGACGTCGTTTTGGATTTGCATACATCACAAGCATGGAAGACAGGCAGCGGGGGAGGAAGGGGAAAAGACTGCTTAACAGTCACAAAAACACTCTCTCTTCCCACCACAATGCAACAAATCTGTTTGTCAAATTGTGAGCACAAGGAATCATGATGCACGTGCCAGACTGTGTACCTGTAACAAAACCTCTGACAATGCCTGGCCGCTGGCACTCCTGGTTATTAACTCTATTCAATTACATTTAACTGCATTTAATGATGAACTAATTTGTGTCTTTGTTTTCAAAGTTATAATTTAACCATTGATTTTGTTGTGCTTATAAAGTTCCTTTTTGAATAAGCCCTTGTTGCATTTTTGCCTGCATATGTGCAGCTTTGTCATCTGTGTGTTTATTAATGACATTTGCTTGATTGACAGCTCAAAACAGAGTTACAGAAAGATCTCAACAGCACATTGTACCAGTATGGTCAAGAAGGCAAGAAGGGAGTGACTGATGCATATGATTTGCTGCAGGAAAAAGTAATGTTATGATTCAGTTAAGGACTGGGGGCATATTAATTGAAAACAGCCAATGTCAAATTTTAGGCGTCTTTAATTTTGCTCAGATTTGCCTAAACTTGTGGATACAACCAGCAATTTGACAAAAAAATAAAAACCAAAAACATTAGTTTGGGCTTTTTTCACTTGGTTTTGCTTCTTTTGCAAGAAATATGTGAACATGGCCAAAATCCCAAAACTCATCACGACCTGTTGTGTTGTGTTGTTTTGATTGGGAAAAAAAAAATTAGGACAAGAAGGAATAAAACAAAAAAAAATGATACCAACAAATTAAAAAACTTGACTCCGGTGCGCTCTGAACAATTCTATATTGTATGCCTATAAGAATAGACTGTTGGCTCGCACTGCCACGGCTCATTCATATTTCTTGGGAAATGCCATTTGTCCAATAATTTCAACAGTTCATTGATGTAATTTTTTGTTTTGTTTTGATTTCCAAAATAAAAAAGCTTGGGGGTGGGGTGGGGGGGGGCAAGAAAAGAAGTAAAAGAATGCCCACTTTGCTGAGCACTGAACCATTGGAATAAGGATGCGTTATGCTACCTCAGAAGGCGCGAATATCTCATTGTGCCGCTGTGACTCAAATTTACTGGGCAAAATACTTGGTAAATAGACTTCGTGCCATTTTATTGCATCCATTCTGCTGTGCTTCAGGATTTTGGCCTCATATTTTATTTATTGAATTGCAGGTTCTATGCACAAATTTTGACACATCTGAGCAAAACTGAAAAACAGCCTAAAATTCAATGTAGGCTGTTTATGCCCCCAGCCCTCCAATAATTAATTTGAAGCTTATCAGTGGCTTAGATCATCCAAAAATATTGTGTGTGTGGTAGGGTTAAATTTAAGTCAATACTGGGTCAAGGGAAGTTTAAAAACTGCATCACGGACTGGAGGTTGGGTGCCTGGGATGTCCAAGGGCTTCTACTGGAGGCTGACCAGTCAGCCCCTGGACCGAGTAAGACTCCCATGGCTGGGAATCCATGAGCCCCAATGCCAAGAGTCTAGGTACCGGTCACACTCACAAGCAGTGATAAAATATGGAGGGGAGGGGGCAGGGAAGCAAGCCAACTGGGCAAAAGCAGCACAAGAAGGCCTGCAAGATCTCCAACAAGTTTAGTGACAATCATGACTGAAGGACTACGTGAGCATGCCTCCAACAGTCATGTTTTTAACTCGCTTTGTGGTTGTTCTGGCAGTTTTGATCAACTTCAAGGTTGATTTTTGGTGGTTTAGTGGTTGTCTGAAACGCACTGGGACAAGACCAACAAAGAAAATTACCATTTTAAATGATGTAAGCTCTTTGTTTGTCTTGTCCCAGTGCGTAGCTTGCTCACTAGCATGGCGGTTTTGTCCCTCGTGACTGATCAGCTGCAAAGGGTGTATTAACTTCACACTTAGTCCGTAGAGCAATGCACTGATACTGCAGAGGTCATGGGTTTAGTTCCTACTGAAGTCCCAAATTTTGTCACATTTCTTTAATGGCAACTGATTTAATTGCTGAGATAAGTGCGAGGAACATTACTTATTTTCATTTATAACTTGCACTTCATATTGTATTTCATTTCATTTCATTTGGTACACATTGTACAATTCATCCATTGCCAAAACAGCAGTGCTCTAAATTTCAGTTATTTGTGCAACGTGTGGTAGTTTTTTATTCAACTGTAGTACAACCAGAACTAAAGTTGAAGTTTACTGACCAACACAGAGACAAGAAAAGGGAACCAATCACAAAACAAAAGAATATGAAATTTTGTACATAAGTGCAGAAGGAAAAAAAAAAACTTAAGTCACTACTGAGAAACTTGCAACACTTAACTGAAAAGTCGTGGGCTCGAATCCCGTTGGAGTCACTTGAATTTTTTAAGTGCATATGAGACAATTGCTTAAATTGACCAGCAAGTGTGAGGATCATTTCGTCAGTTGATTTCTAAACCGCACTTCACAATAATTTCTTTTGTAATCATTTCTTTTAACTGAAAAGTGCTGTACTAGCCTACCCTTGCTGAACTGTTATTTTTCCATTTGTTTTGTTTTGTTTTGTTTTAATGACGGTTTGTATTGTTACATATACTCTCGTGCTGCATTGCAGGAGGAATGCTGCGGAATATATAATTATACAGACTGGCGAAGAAGCCGTTTTACCAATGGAAACCACAGTTTTGTTCCTGACAGCTGCTGCAAAAAGGAATCAAAAGGCTGTGGAAACATTTCGGGGGGAACAAGTCACATCTATACTGATGTAAGAAGAATCATTTCAAATGACTGTTACAACTTGCCAATTTAATAGTGCGATAAAGAATGCATTTCAATATTAAACAGTGATTACTTTTAGGGTGTTTTTTTTTGTGTGTGGGGGGGGGACTATTGAGGAATAAGAACAGACGGAATTGAATGGTCGGTTTATGCGTTTTTGGGGCACTTATTCCGTTTTCGGAATGTACGAAATAGTATTGCGTTCATTCTGCTCTCGATAGCGTAATGAACAGAATCAAGGGAACACCGTTTACGCAGAATACACAGAATACGCGTTTTAGCGCCAAAATCGTGCGCGGCCGCCAAATGTCACTCATTGTCGTGTCCAGACTAACCGAGTGTTAGTTCTCAGGTCACCTCTTGCAAGAATCATTCCGTTTTCGGGATACGGGTCCTTTTTGGGAATCTGATTCCTGTTATTCCGTTTATCCTAAACCGGAATAGGGACAGACAGGATAGTCCAAAAGAATCAATGCACCCGTAGTTAGGTTTGATTCCTGTTAGGAACACCAGGATTTTCTTTACTTAGCCGTCTATAAACTCATCACTTTATCAAAAACACTATTCCTACTACAGGGTTGTTATGAGAAGACGCTTGATTTGCTCAGAAACAACTTGATGATCATTGGTGGAATTGGGGTTGCAGTGGCAGTTATTCAGGTTAGAAGATAACTCATCTCTCCGGGTAGAAAACTAGAAAATACACTTAAGTTTGAGCCCGGTTTACTGTTACTAGAGAGATCAAGATTCTCGTTTACGTCCAACTGCTAACGATAAACCGTGCACTGACGTTCGTTTCCCTCTGGAAACTCCATGTGGAAATTTTGGAATACCTCTCAAGATCTTTCATTTACATGCATGTACTTGAGAATTTTTGGAGCTGGGTACATCAAGATGGCCGTTTAGTACTATTTACATTCCAACTAAAAATTTCGGGAATTTTTTGGCAAATGATAAACAACCAATTTTTCTTGTGCAGCTGTACCATAAATTTTGTTTGAAGCCGAGCCAATTGGCCATTTTGAAAAGTTCACTTCAGTCTCTCTCGCAAAGCGATACCTTAAGTGCAAAGTTCTTCTTCGACTTGTGAAAATTAGTTTTCATTCACTGGTTGGAACAAAGATGTGCACATTGACGGACTGGTTAACAGGTAAGCAAATACTTTCCTTATTGAGTTAAAGAGGAAAGTATTTGAAATTTGAAATTGCCCAATTGATATCACGTGACTGCCTCAGAGGAATTGTTTCTTTGGTTTTACTTCGTGCTAGCGTGCCAGTGGTAGTCTTTCAAAGAAACAATTCCCCAGAGCACAGCCACGGGATCTGGAACGGGAAGACAGACAACGAAGCTGAGGAGGTCAATTAAACGTGTAAAGGAAAAGTGATCACCATCACAAAAACTTTGTACCAGAACTCACTGTGAAAATGAGGCAGAGGTGGACTCCAAAATGGTCTATTTTGTTTTAGGGTTTGCGATTGGGAATTGTACCCCTTTATAGCTCCCTTTTATACCATGAGGACAGCCGCATTTGTACATGCATTCATAAGAGGAAGTGAAGTTAACTCGTGAGAATCACAGTGTGAATGAGTTCCTTTGTCTAAGTGAATATCACTTGATTTGTTGTCCACAGTTTCTCAGCATGATATTCGCTATGGTGCTGATTTGCAAGATCAAAGACCAAGACTCGTACGCCTGATAGGTCAGCCCCGCCTGGGTAAAGTTGATATAAAGTGTTGTGTCGTGCATGTATATGTTTGACCTTGTACTGTATAAACTGCACCTGTAAGCCGCTTAAAGATAAGTGAAAGTGAAAAGAGTAAGAAGTGTTTAAGCACCTTAAATGTAATGAGGACAGTAGAAAGAACTAACAAGGTGTACCCCAAAATACTACATTCAAAGCACATTAACCAGACGCGTTGGACATCTATCGGCCTGGTCCCGGCGGTCCCAGGGTCTTTTATCTGCCCACCTCTTCCCTCTAGAGCGGGGAGATAAGAGATTCAACTCAGGGAAGTGTCATAAGATTTTTTACAGGGTTAAACGAGAAAAGAGAGGGAATTCAATTTTGCTAATCACCAGGTATGAGAAAGTGTCTTCAGGGCAAAGCCAGAGTTTTCAGAAAGTTAGAATTCTATCACTGGCCCTACTCGCCCATGGGTTATATCTTGAAAATCGGCCTTTGTAAGGGAGAAAGGATAAGGGATCAACCAGGGCTTTTTTAATATCCGGTTCGAACTGGCCACTATACACTAGCACTCAAAGGAACTGTGCATCCGCTTTTGGCGTCAATTTAACTTCACGAAATTTCTGTTGACTAGGAAAAGGTAGCCTTCATTTATTTTACCCACGCGCTTTCAGTCTTTCCTTGAAAATCGGTTACATTAATATATTTTTGGATCATGTTGGCTCCCAGAAGAGTGGTCGCCACAAACCGTGTCTTTTCGCGTTGTCCCCCCCCCCCCCGCCTTTTGAAAATTTTACGTCTTTCTTCGCGTTTGTTTCGCTCACGACGATACAATTTTCTCTTCAAATCACGTTCGTTTCCAATACCTCTAAACAGAAAGGACGATATCCTGTGGTAAGGTATTTTAACAGCGCTCAGACATTGTGGCAGATCATAACTGGAATGCTGGCGTAATTTAATTGGGGTTACCATGGTACCAGAGATTGTCAAAGCCACTTTATAACAACTAACGTAAAGCGCGCTATCAATGGTCATTTAAGCATCTACTATTTGCCTTTCCCCATAGGTGCACACTGCTGATGTGTGATGCTAATAAGTATGCTATGAAACGTATGGTAGTTTACGACCTCAGCTTTCACTGTTGAGTTATGTTTGCACTTGGAAGTTTGCTAAGCACTCTGGAAGCTAGTCACTCTTCACTGTCGCCTATCGAGTCTCACGCTTTTCTCGTGCTTGGCAATAATCCGCTTGCACCATTTAACTCTGAGTACGAGTTCGAGTTTTCTGTGAGTGATAGCCAACGAGTCGCGTACCGCAGAGTTGACTGTTTGACGCATAGAAAACGGAACGAGTGGTCTAATCTAATTGTTTTAGTAGAAATCCACTCACATACTACCTTCGAATTCACTCCAGTTTTTGTTGGTTTTAAGATTTAAAGAAGCCGCCATTTTTTTTAGGTTCAAAACGCCGGCTTCTTGCTTCTTTCATTCTTTCTAGAGATAGTTAGTAGCAATCATAATACAGGATTCGCGATGGTATGTTCGTGCGTGGATTTCTACAAATTTAAAAACAATGGCGCGCGCTGAGCCGTTTAAGTCTGATTTGTTAATTGTGGAATGAAAATACAAAACGCTTTCCTTGTTTCCATGGACAACGAAAATAACATTACTAAGTTGTGGAAATCGTTGCCAGCCGGTCTTAGGCTCGCATGTTCACGATCACTCTCAAACCGGCTTCCTCGACTGAGGCTATAATTCCAGGAAGCAAGAAAAGGTTTTGTCAGTTTTGCTGTGCTGTAAGCAATCTATTCTTTTACGGCCCGGCGTTTTGCACCGGTGCATAGTAAAGAGAGTGTATTAGAAGTATTTAACGGTACATTACTTGCATTGTAAACTTGTAAGAAGAGTTACTTTGTGTCTTGTAATTATTATCTTATTAAAGAAATGAGCAACAGCAATTACGGGACTGTGCTGAAAACGTTGGCGATGAGCATTGAATGGGTATGCCTCTTTCCCCTCTATTTCGAACACAAAGGCCTATAACCGCTTGGGCTTGCCTGCGCAACTGCCCGTTATTAACATTGCGATTTTTGTCCTGCAACTCGGTGCAATTTTTGTCGCGCTTAAGTTGCAACTAGAACTTAGCACGTGTAAACTAGGTACGATTTCCGTGCGATTTTACTGCATTTTGTGGCAGCGATATCGCAGGGATTTGGAACTCGCTCGAAACCTGATGCAACTTTTTTTGGTGAAGCTGCGACAATGCATCTCGAATGGCTGTGTATCGTGGGGACAAATTGCACGAAAGTCGCGACAAATATTGCGTTGAGTTACGCGAATAAAATTACAATGAGTTGCGCAACAAAAATCGCCCGTGTAAACGGGCCTTAAGTCACATCCTTTCCCCTGAAACCAAGAGAGAATTTCCTCCTTATGCAACCAACCAAAGTGGAGGGGCTTTTTAATCATTTCGCACAAACTTGTCCTTTCTTCCGTAGATAACAGGGCCATGCTCTCTTGCCTTTGTATGTATCAAACCTGAACATACATAAAGTTCAAGGCTAGTTCATTCTACCGTCCCTTGCAGCTAGGCGTAAACACGTGACGTAAAAGCACGATCTAATTGGCTATAAAACGTGGCAAGCTTGGACATCAAACATTAGAAGTTTGACAGCCTGTTAAGCGAACTTTCGCGCCACTTCTGCGAAAAGCACAAGCATACGTATTGTAAATGACTGCAGCATGTCGGGGTCAAGTTTTCGATTGACTGACTGAAAACTTTATTTAAACACGTGACATTGATGAGCCTAAAACAGGACTCGTTACAAAAATGTACGTGTATCTACAGTTGTATTTAAAAAAAAAACCAAAAACAAAAACCAGTAGCTCATTATGCATGGTTATTATACAACTTACTACCTTTTTTCTACTCTATTTACATAACCAAACAATCACCGCTCACGTCTTCACAGCCAATCACATTTCGGGTTTACTAACGGCTACTCCATCTATTGACCAATCGAATCGGTCACCAGGGTTTTTGAATTTTCGACTGACTAAAATCGATCACTTGACTCTGAAGATGGCTTCCGCACAGGTTGCCGAAACGTCAGTCAACAACAACAGTCCTTCTCATGACTCCAGTCACCCAGATGATCATTTTCAATCGAGGTATGTTACTCCTGGGTTCAAACCATTTTCTTAATTAAGAATATGTAAAAAACCTAAGAATCTGTAATAAAATTAACTATCCATTAAGATAGCATCTCGTTTACTATCAATTTAAATAGGATCTAATTAGAGCAGGAATTACAACGACACTCGTCCTGGCTCAACTTAAGTTTCTTTAGTTTGGCCACAAAATTCGTGAGATTTGGGGCCTCCCTAACATGCAAAGGTATATTGTTCCAGAGGCGGCACGCAATATACGAGAAAGATCTGTGTTTAAAACTAGTATTGCGGGCCGGCTGATCGAGTCTGCTACCATTGCCGCGAAGATTGTAAGCACAGTTTTTGATTCTAAACATATTACTTATATAACTAGAAGTTACTAATAGCAAATGAAGTGCTGCGAATGGCTTATGCTAGTGTCTTAGAATCTTCCCTATGTGATGGTGTTGTGGTGAAAGTATTACCTACACAAAGCACAGAGCAGGTATGTAATTTAAGGATGGTGCAAACGCCTGAAAGAACTCGGAGATGTTATCTGAAAAAGCACAAAAATGAAAAACATAAATTTCATCGTTTTTTTTTCCTTTTCAGGCATACTTGTTTTTCAGAGCAATCATTGAAGATATAGTACCAAGAATTGGAGGAGATCCACTCATTAAATGAAAATCCATTCGCTAATCTAGCCACTGTTAGTCTTGATTTTTTTCATCAATTAATTGATGTAGATCCCTCTGAAGACCAGGTCAATTATTCACACATTAATGTAAAAATGAAGGTACTGTAGCTACAGGCTTTATCGTTACTCAGTTTAGAACTGAATTAACAGAATTAGAACTCAATTAACAGAAGTGAACGAG
Organism: Astreopora myriophthalma; assembly: GCA_014634185.1. Lineage (NCBI taxonomy): Eukaryota > Metazoa > Cnidaria > Anthozoa > Scleractinia > Acroporidae > Astreopora > Astreopora myriophthalma. The sequence goes on along the minus strand of BLFK01000200.1, from coordinate 1,718,686 downwards.
TCGGAAGAGCAGCAACATGACGTAGGCGATCATGTAGCTGAGCACGCACATATCCGCAACTACTGCCGCTGATCTAACAGATTGCATATACTCAAAATCATCCGGAACGAAAAGAATTTGGCTGAAAATCGAGTTCTTTGTGGCATTCATAAAGCGCCCAGGCCCCACACGGTCTGTTGAAATTAGTGTTGCTCCTCGCTAAGGCTCGCAGCAATTAGGAACTTTATTGACAGTGACACCGCGCTAAAACTATATAAGTCGTATATTTTACCTCATTTTGACTATTGTAGCCCTCTTGTAATAGGAATTAATCAAACTTTATCTGATAAGTTAGAAAATGCCAATTATTACGTACTTACAACTCTTTTTAATTTATCTAAGTCTATTAGTTATGAGCAGATCTTGTTGCAGTATAATTTAGATTCCATTAAGCATAGGCGTCAATCTCGTTCCCAGAGGCTGCGATCCTTTTGGTCAGCACCAAGGATAGTTTCCCGGTCGCTGGATAAGGGTAACGCAGGCTCTGGGAACGAGATTGCATAGGCGTCTGGTTCAAGCTCTGACACTTGTGTACAAACGCTATCCTAATTCTGCGCAAGGCGGCTATCTTTGCATGAATTTTATTAAGAACCAATTTAATATGTGAAGAAAAAGTGAGCTTATTGTCAATCGTCACTCCCAGCAACTTAAGTTCATCGATAGTCAAAATATTATTTGACTTTAAGGTGAGCTCATAATTGTAGTTGGATTTGCCAACAATCATAGCCTGCGTCTTAGTGGCATTGATGGTGAGGTAGTTATCTTCAAGCCATTGTGATAATCTCGCCAGGTCACTATTGATGTAGAATTCCAAGGTCGCAGGTGAGTTAATAGCAGCATAACCGGTTGTGTCATCTGCGTAGAGCCTCAATTCGATATTCTTGGTAACACGGGTTATGTCATTAATATATATATATATTAAACGAAAGAGGTCCCAGAACAGATCCTTGTGGGACACGACATTGGACTATACGCCAGTTCGAATAAGCGTTCTCTATTTTGACTCGTTGCTTACGATTGATAAGGTAAGAGCGGATCAATTGAATGGAGTGGTCCGGAAGCCCATATGCCGCTAGCTTTCTTATCAGGAGGCGGTGGCATATAGTGTCAAACGCCTTAATCAGATCCATAGACACCGCAGAGACTATTTGTCTCTCATCTAATGCTTCTCTCCAGTCCTCTGTAATCTTCAGCAGTGCCGTGCAACAAGAGTGCCCTTTAAGAAGCCAGACAGACTGTCGGAAAGTAGACGGCGTGAAACAAAGTATTTATACAGTTGATTGTACATGATTAGTTCGAAAATCTTAGGGGCTGTTTACATGGAGGGAGGAAGATCCTAGCACTAGGAAGATCCTAGCACTAGGGCCAAGTACGACCTCTTGCATGTAAGCTGAATACAGAAAACACATGGCGCTAGGATGATCCGCCTTCTAGGATCTTCCTACGTCCATGTAAACAGCCCCTTAGATACACAGGGTAGAATTGAGATGGGACGATAATTGACTTCGGTAGCTTCACATCCCTTTTTAAAAACTGGACTGATGTTGCTAGATTTCCACTCGCTAATCCAACAAGATATCCAAATCTTACCGCCATTTTGCGAAATTTGCTCTCAGCCCTTCAAATGTTCGTTGTTTGATGGCTAAACGCCTAAACGTGCTATGTTTGATAGCCAATTAGATCGTGTTTATACTGTACCTGTTTACGCCTAGCTGCAACCGATGGTACTATTGACTTTTCCTTCATCGTCCCCACCCTTCCCGGCTTAGCTTTTTGGCCCAAGTTCCGGATTTCTATCGTCCCAAAGCTTTTGCTCACTTTCCACACGGATAAACCCGATCAGGACTCAAGCCACCTGCTAAGAAGACCATAACGCGGCTAATAGACCTTTCTACCTTTGTCACGCAAAATTAAATTATTAAAAAAAAGAAGAAGAAAAAAAAAACAAAACAACAAAAAAACAAAACGAACAAAAAACAAACAAAAACAAAAAAGAAACCTGCGATGGGGCGACGAGCGCTTAATTAGCCCCTGCTAAGAAAATCGAGGTTCTATATTTCTGTTTGACTTCCAAGGTGGCCTGCTGCCTTAAGCCGCGGCTAAACGTTCCAGTATTCTCGGCCAACCTCCATTTGTTGGTAGCGACGTTGGGTGCGCGGCTGAACGTAACGATGTTAGCAAACGTTTGCTTGGCTTTTGTAGCGCGCGGATAGCCGTGTTATGGGGCACATGAAAATCTATCCGGGAATTTGAAAAGCCTGACGGATTGGGGACTGAGCCCTTCACCCTAATTGGTTGTCGGTGTTCAAATTTTAGTCAACAAAAATGTTGCCTAACAATGTTGGAAAGTTTAGCCGGAGCTTTGCGATGCCTGGAAGTTCGTTGATTTTCAATTTTGCGCACAAATTTAGCATCCAGGTTCCACGCGCCTTTCCACATTCGAAGAGTGACGTCATAATCAGTTGCCATAGATACGATCATAAGCATATGATTACAATTTAAATTAATGCGTTCTTGAGTTGACACTGGCAATCATGGATACCAAGTGGATATCGAGAACTACAAGTGGAGTGTTGAACTACTTAAAAAACCAGATAACCGGGGAAGATGACATTGCATCACCTAACAGCTCACGAAGTGTGCTGTCTAAAGGAGTGTGGGTTACGGACCTACCCACAAATAACTACGAACCTCTTGAGGCCGCCTTGCACGGCGCACGGGCCATGGCTAAGAAGGTAGCATAAATTTCCTTTTTCTTGCCTTCTTTGAAATGGCTTTACCGAATGTAGCGATGCACACATACATTTAATTAGGGCGCGTTACAGAAGCTAGAACTTTGTCGCTTTTGTCTGTCTTATGCAAGTTTGCTTTGACAGCTCCAAAATTAAGATTATGAGGGTGTAAATTGTTAAACCATTTCATGCAAGCAGTATAAAATCTCTTCGCAAACCTCTGGTAATTTTGATCACGTAAGAGCATTCACAGTTTGAAACAATTTTTGGGGCAACAACAATAACAACAACAGCAAATCAAGCTAAAAATAAAAGTAGGCGTGCGCGCAAACTCGCTATTACAGTTGAGGAAAATTCGACAGTCTTCCTTGAAAAACTTCGGAAAGTACACCTTATTCCTTTTGAGTTTTGGCTTCACTAGCTAGAACGAAACAACAAAGGACAACTTGAATTGATAAGGAGTACTTATATTCTTCAGTAGACAATTTTTGCTGTTGCAACAAAGCAAGCTTCGCCGGGGCTGTCCTAGAAACATGGCGTCGCTAAATGACACGTGACTGGGCATTATCCCCAGACGTATTTCTCTGTTGATGACATGATACATGTGTCTTGCAGTATACGAGAGAAAAGAATCTGGAAGAGAAGATTGCTTCCCTGAGGGCAGAGTGTAATGGTAAGTTTTCCCATGGGCACAAATTGAATCGGAGAAGCCCATCTTTTTGCGATCGCTTTGAACACGGAAATGGTCTGACTATTGAACCCAGCAGACATCAAATTAATGGGTGTGGCAAAAACCTCTAGCCCAATTATAACGGGAGCGGGAGCCATGAATATTCATGGATCCTGTGATAGTTACTATGCCGAGTCTTCTTTTTACTTTGGGAAAGAGAAAGATTTTCTCGTGTGAAGTGTTTGGCTTAAAATCCATGAATACATGAACATTTCGGATATAAATTGCGAAGTCAGTAAAAGTTGCATGTGTGGACGATAAGAGCAGTTATAAGACAGTCGACGCATTTGCTTAAAATCCAGTGCTTTTATCATGGTGTTCAAATAATTAATTATCGTTATTATAGAAGCTCGTGATTGCTTACTGAGTGGGGTGAATGGGGATATGCAAATCCTCTGATCGGCGCTATATTTTGGCTCGATCCGTCGTTCTGACTTATTTCCGTTCAAATCAGGCCGGATTCGCAAAAGAACAGGCATAACCACCAAGCCCCACCCAAAATTAACGATTAGTGCCGAGTTGGTCCAAGCAACAATAATGGCCATTAACATTAATGTTTTCCCGAGCCTGGCGCCAACGAACGTGTATTTGTTTCAAGTTCGATTCTGATTGGTTCATTTGATTTTCTTCGTCTGTTGTAATTCGCTAAGGTAATTGCTTTGGTGTTGATGTTAAGGAAGGTTTTTGTTGTCATTCTACATTCCCAGCTAAAAACAAAGATGTCGTTTGTCTGCGAGACAAGCTATCAGAAGTACAGCAGAATGTGGAGAAAAGGGCCGATGATTTAAAGAAGAAACTTGAAGAGAAAGAACAGTTGTTGAAGAAAGCAAAGAAGTTAATTTTTGTGACCAAGGGCAAACTTCTCAAAAAAGAGACTGAAGCTGAAGTGCTTAGCAACGAGTTGCAGTCATTCAAAGGTAAAGAGATGAGAGATGACACCAACTTACCGACAAACTGCCTGACAGATGGATGGAATGACTGCCTGAGCCACTGATGATTGTTTGAAAGAGTTACTGATTGACGGACACTGAAGGAATGACGAACTGAATTATCGAGATATTGACACAATATTAATCACTGGTTGACTGGCTGATTGACTGAGGGATTGATTATATAATTGCTCGATCAATAGATCACCGTTTGCTTAATGATTGTACTGAAACCTTGACTTAAGCAGTTTCCTACCGGGTGAAATATCTTGTCTGTTGTTATGATGCAAAAAAAGCCATATCAGTCGATGCGCATTGCAGATGTCGGAGTCATGATCGGCTCAGAATTGTTAAATACACACAGTACAACTGAATTAATTTTATCAATTTACGTCGTTGATAAATCCCCTCTTTCACCTGATCGGAATGATGCTAAGGTAAGTAGAGGATATTTCTAATTTGCTATAATTCTGATTTGCAGCTCGTTTTTCAGATCGTGAAACAGAAAAGGAATTTAGCATTTTGAATGCCTCTCTGGAGGATCAAGTCAAACAAATGCAGGAGAGCCTGAACAACAAGAACAGTCAGCTTCAGGAAAAGGAGGAAGTCCATGATGAGGAAAAGAAAAGCTTGTCGAGGGAGATTATTGCACTGAAGAGCAAACTGTGTTCCGCTGGTGCCGAATTGCAAAGCACAGTTTCCGAAAACAATAAGATGGCAATCTTGCTGAAAAGCTGTAAAGGTAGGACAGTTTTGTCGACCTTTCTTTGGCTTTTATATATCCTGGAGATCACGTTTAACTTTCCGTTGCCATTTCGGAAATGACCTGGGTTTCTAACACAATTCGTTTTAGAGCGCGAAGACAATTTGATGGCGTCAAACGCCTCGCAGGAGAATCACATTCAGCAATTGCAAGAAAGGCTGGAGGGGATGAACGACCAACTGGAGGAAAAGGAGAAGACGTGCAATGAGGAGAAAGAGCGTTTGTCGCTCGAAATAACTGCATTGAGCAGCAAATTGAGCTCGACCTATACTGAGTTGAAAAGATCTGTTTCCCAGAACGAGGAAATGGCATTCATTCTTAACAGCTCGAAAGGTATTAAGGATTACTTTTAGCCACGTATATTTGATAGACGTACTTTTTGGCCTTGGACATTTGTTGTAGGGAACTGAGTAATTTCGGAAAAAATCTTCAACGAAACGTAACCGGTACATTATCACACGTGAAAAAAAAAAAAAAAAAAAAAAAAAAAAAAAA
>BLFK01000200.1:1692473-1711059 GCA_014634185.1 Astreopora myriophthalma | reverse complement strand
TGCAACAAGGGTGAATTTATGCTTTAAAGACAAGCGCTCGCGCTAAGGCATGAACTCCATTCTAGCTGCTTTGATTGTGGCGATTGTCACTGCGAACTCTTCTGCTGGCAAAGTCCCGGAAGAAAAGGCTTGTGCTCTGAGGGGTAATAAAATAAGTGTACACGTCGACCAACGTCGACGTGGGCTGACTCAAGTGTGCTGAAATATTAACTTACAAACATGAGCGAGTACCACTTACCACATCGAGCTTTTCGTCAGAAACACCTGGATTAAAGTTTCGCCCTTTCTGTCAATGGTCAAGCCCATGTTTAGCCAGAGACTTTGCACACAAACTTCAAAACAACTTCTTCATTTCCGCCCGCCCAAATAATTCACAATCATCTAAGTGTTCGAAATCGCCTGACATTGGAGCATGCGCACTCATTTTGCCGCGGTGTCGCGTACTCGTATTGGTACTCGTACTCCAATCTGAAGGTCGCTAATGTTGAGGCCCTATTAGGGGTTTTCGGGATACGGGATATTCGCGGAAAAAATTACCAGGATACGGGATAATTGAGGAAAAAGTTATTGGGATACAGGATATTCAGAAGTAGTTTCAGGGATACGGGATATTCGCAAAAAATTGTAACATATCAGATGTTTAGTGAGAAACGTTCTTGGATTACTAAATACGTGCGCTTTTCTGTATTTTTGTTGATAATTAGATGTAAATGAAAGATATATCAGTGTAAAAAGAAACCGTTTTTAATTTTCTTGACCAGTCATCGGTTCATCATGGGCACTATGTGGGGGTAACATGAAAAATGGCCGATACTTTAATTTCCGGGATACTTGTAACCGGAATTTATGGGATACGGGATATTTGGTCAAAAAATTACAGGGATACGGGATATTAAGACCCCCCCTAATGGGGCCTCAATGTTCCGTAGAGTGTTCTTAGTTTATTGCACTCCTAAGTAGCACACACAGGTAATACTAGGAGGACATAAAAACTGCAATTATTATTACAATCAGATGGATTTGAAAAAGAAAGAAAAAGTAGAATCTATACAGTCTCGTAAAATCGCTCTGGGCGGCGATAATGGCTTTATAAGCCGGTAATCGTTTCTCACGAACAGCCTCCGCTGGTAGCAAGTTCCAGAGGCATATGGCTCTGGGGAAAAAGCAATACCTATATTGCAGAACGTTACACTGCACCTGACGGTAGGCTAAGTCATGGCGCAGGCTAGGTTCCATCTAGCATGGCTCATAGAACCACATTGAAATTTATGAAACGCAACAGCTTGATTCAAAAGAAGCCTTCGTTCTAGAGTGTCCCAGCCAAGTGATTGGACTAAAACTGATAAACTAGCGCTACGCTTATAAACCCCTGTGACAAATCTTGAAGCATTTTCTGGACCTCTTCAAGTCTTGCGACAATTTTATCCCTTTAAAAGGGCTCTAGGCTGCCGAAGCATATTCCAGTTGTGGTCTTACTAAGCATTCATAGGCCCGCTTCTTAACCAAACTACTGCAAGGTCTTAGTGTCGTACGAACAATTCCGAGTGTCCTATTGGCGGTGTGTGCAATGTTGTTATAATGATCTCCCCAGCGAAGACTGTCAGAGCGCAAGACCCCCGGATTCTTTATGAGATGATACAGATTCTAAACTTTCGTTACCCAAAGTGTAGGTGTAGGAGCTCGGATTTCGCTTATTGGTGATAGGTAATAATTTACATTTGGCACTTTTAGCTTTGTAGTTATTTCAGGCAGCGAGTCCCCTTCTTTTTGTTGTAGGTTTCTGTATTATATATATTGCTGTTGGCAAAAATGTTGAAGCCCCCAGAAATACATAAATATATAAATACGTATAATATGTATATAAATACGTTTTGCCAGTTGGGCACTGAAAAAAAAAGAACTAATGAATTAGAGCCAGGCTGCGTTAAATGCGACAAAACCAGATGTGATCTTTCAGTAACAATTTTCTTGTAAGCTCTAGAACTTCTTTTTAGGTCGTGAGACCTAAACGTTTTGTAAAGTTCTTATTTTTACTAGTTTTAATATTAAAAGTTGTCCATGTTCGGTCTCCATTTTAACAAATTTTTATCACTGATACGCTGAGCCGATTGGACTGCGAATCCATTGAGATCGTTTTGCTATCAGTTGACATTATTCGTTGGCTTGGGAAGCATACTAAACTGCCTATATATATATATAGTGTTGTTGTTGTTGTCTCAGAGTCCCTTAGGTTGTAGGCGGTTTCTCCCTTGTCAAATTTAGAATTTACATAGTCTGGAGCCAACCCATGTAAAGATCTGAAACTGAACCATCGTAGCTCTTTGAATTTGACCGAGAGCACTATGATCCAGGGCGGATCTAGGGAAAGGGTGCAGCCCCTCCCCCCTTAGATGACGTGCGGCATTCTAATTGCTGCCCGCATAGGGCAGCTTCCTATTCCTGTCCTGAGTCTCGACTTTGAAGTTATCTGTTTCGTTGTTTCGCTGTTTGTTATCAGTTCCCAGGCCTCGCTGCGTAGCTTAGAGTATGGTGGAAAGTGTTTTTGTACGCCTCGCTGGAGAATCATTTGATTTACTTGCCTCACTAGGCAATATACTTCCCTCACTCGTGTTGTTGGGCAATTAAAATGTCACACAATTTTGGCGATAAAAACAATGGGCTTTATTAAACCATGCAAATGCCCTCGGGGTGGGGGAGGGGAGGGAGGGTAGCTAAAATTTACAGCACTAATGTTTTTTCGCAAACGCTCGCTAAATGAAACGGACACTCGGGATCTGGAACACGCATTAGTAACTCTATGCATACCTGGGATAACAATTTCCTACCGCAAAGATAGCACCGGAATTTGAAACTACGATAAACAAAGTTTATGTGACAGGTTTATAATTCAGTTTTTTCGCCTCAGGAGGCAATTTACGTGTTTCATTCGCCTCGTTGGGCTAGTTAACGATCAAATTACTCACTAGATTGTTATGTCGGGTGCAAATTTAAGGGGAGTATTCATCAGTTCTTCTATGTTCGCAGTCTATATTGATATCAGTAAAGAAGACTTTCAAACAATAATAACATTATATTTACCACATACAGCGTGTTTCAAAAGTTCGTGCCCTTCTACAAGACTGAACCTCGCTTATTTTCGCATTTTGGAAGCCATACTTTTTAGAGCAATTACTTGATTTCAAGTTAGATTTTTAGAGGACATTCAGGCTACTGTACTGAAAGTGCAAACGTTGATTATTAACTTGCAAGGCTTCACAGACCCGCCAGTTTGGAGAGCAATATTTTTTCTCTATTCAAAAAGGGGCACGAACTTTTGAAACACCCTGTGCTACATGCTTCAATTACTGTCTCCACTTTAAACAACGATCTCAAACACCTCGTTGTATTTACGTGTCTCCCCAAACCCGAGTACATGAAATCATTATCTACCATCTAACCCGGTTTCTGCATAGGGTAGCACTTCACTTCCAATATGGAACTACTAGTTGCCCCCGCAGGGTTTTGGCCCAGAGGCCAAAACCCGAGGAGGCATAATAGCAGTCCCCGCGTATTTAGGAAGATTCTGAAATCTGATATATTTTTTGGTTTGGTAGTACGGAAAATGTCTCGATTTGAAGAAACCAGGCACGCAAGGTGGTACCGGTTAATTTTCAGCACGCGCGCACGGTGGTCTCGGGTAGTTTTTTTAGCAACGACACGCTTTATCGAGTTTACTTGTAGGACGAGTCAAGTTCGAGTCCGAGCAGGAGTCAAGTAGGAGCCAAGTTCGAGTCTGGTTCCAACTTTTGCTTTTATTATTATTTTTCTCTTCTTTTTATCTCGTCTGATTGTTATTCTCATAATGATGTGCAATTAGTAAACGGAAAAATTAACTTTCAGGTTTCCAACATTTTTCATCATCGATCGCTAGAGCCATTTAATACCGCTGTGGAAAGATATCAGATGCGACATTCCTTTGTGTTCATAACTTTCCTAAGAAGATTAAGACCTGTAGTTGCATACACCTGAAGCAGAGATATCATTTCCACGACTGAAAAAACGGACGGCGATGAAGTATTACATGTCTGACTAATTAGACTTAAGACCGCCAAAGCGCCATCTTTTTACGTCCACAGGACACGCATGTAGGATAACAGAATAATATAATAATTTAACTGTTTTCAATAAGCAAAAAAGCGGGGGCAGATTTAGTGAGAACTATTACTAGTTTAACTAGTACTCTACAAAAAACTGCATGAGCCTTGAGGCACCCCTGCTTATAGAAGGAAAACAAATCTCATGAAGTAAACACGACAAACGGGACTTTGTCCACCGGCTGTAATTGTAGTTATTTCTACTTTTCAGAGTGCGAAAGGAAATTGAATATTTTAATTGGTTCTCTGGAGGATAACGTGAAGAAACTGCTAGAGACAATTGACCAGAGAGACGACCAACTTCAGAGGAAAGAGAAAGATTATGAAGAAAATAAGAGAAACCTGTCAAGCGAGATAACTGCACTGAAAAGCAAGCTAAATTCCAAGAATGATGAGCTGCAGAACGCTGTTTCAAGAAACAATACGATGAAGGTCATGCTGAACAGCTCAAGAGGTGGGAGAGGAGGTCACTTTGACAAACATGAGCCTTTTTTAAAAAATGGCCATGGAAATGTGAACTCGAACTTTATACGCAGCCACGTTTCTGACATCTGAAACAATGAATCCTGACCCTAACTGGACTTTGGTCTATTCACTAGCGAGCTTCGACGGCTTTTCCCGCATGCTTAGTCTCCTCGTCAAAACGCATGCTCAAACGGAGTCACGCAACCTACTGCCTGACAACACAATAGAACTGCGTGATGTATAGATCCAATTAATTGATCTTTGTTTTAAAGTGCTACTACGATCAAAAATAACTGTTCGTTTTTCGTCACATTTCGAAAGTACTTGGCTGAATACTTTGCATGCGAGACTTTATGCAATTATTTCACGAGGAAGACTATTTATTTTGACGGAAATTTTTTTAACGGTCCGGCTTTACTTGGTGCGGGTCCGACCGATAAGCCCTCAGAGAGCTGGATCGAGGAGAAAGTGACGTCATTTACTCACTAGCTTAAAAATGAAGTGTGTGATTGTGGCTTATTTAGTATGCAGCACGGGAGTTTTTTCGCTTTCAGATTGTCAAATTCGTGTTCTGCGTACTAATTAAACCGCATTCGCAAATGAAACCCCTGACAAGAACTGACAAGAACTCACAATCCGCGTGCAGTTTGAACTCCTGTCCCTGTCCCCAGCTTAAGGGCCAAAGCCAGAGTACCTATTTTCTAACACAAAGCAACACTCGACTATAAGTGGTATGTACTTTCCCGACGTCCAGCTTAGGTCATTGGAACTTTGGAGATGAGTTAGATCAATCGCAAAATATTACCCGTAAAAGCTCGTCATATTTTCTGGAATTTGTCAAATAGCGGTTTGAAAAGTTAAACAAGGTACAACCTCGAACCCAGACTCTCTCTCTCTTTCCCTCCTTCGTCGTCAAAAGAGACCCTGATTTGAAGATCCCGGGTGGCTTAAAATCGGTTGAGAGGGAGGGGTGTTAGCGCGATTTTATAAGCGCGATTTTGAGAGTTGGAATATTGTAATTAGACATAAAAGTTTTAACCTCACAGAAGACGACACGCCCAAAGATAAAAAGAATTTGCACTCAAAGGATTCAGTGAAGCCGCACTTTTAGTTTTTAGTTTCCCCAAACCGGAATGGCGGCTTTTTTGATCGTCTTCGGAGTAGAAGTGTGGAGCCCAACACCGCAATCCTGAACTGAGTTATGAACTCTTTTACTTCTGTTGGGTGTCTGTTTTCAGAGCGCGAAGAGGAGTTAACGATGACAACCGCTTCCCTGGATGATCGCGTTATGGAATTGCAAGAGCGATTTGGCGAGATAAATGAGCAACTTTTGGAAAAGGAACAGAGCTGCAATCAGGCGAAGGAACACCACGCACACGAGATTATTGAATTGGAGCGCAAATTAACTTCCATCAATGACGAGTTGCAAAACGCTGTTTGCGAAAAAGATGAAATGAGAAACTTGCTGATATGTTGTAAAGGTACGTAAGGTACTCGTTGCGAAATAATAATAATAATAATAATAATAATAATAATAATAATAATAATACTTTAAAAAAATCAGCTGGTTTTAAACTTTTTTTAGTCCTCGGCAATAGGCCATTTCCAAGTTCAATCTCTTTCTCAAAGCTCATCCAAGTTCAAAATTTGGGTCGATTGAAAACTATAGCAATAGTCGCATACACCCGGTTAATAGTCGTCTTGAGTTCAGTGAATGTTTTCCTGATTCCAGGGCGCGAAGAGGAGTTGCAAACCATGAACGGTTTGCTTCAAGGTCGCATCGACGAATTGCAAGAGAATCTTAGGGAGGTAAACTGTGAACTACAGCAGAGAGAACGAGCCAGAAGTGAGGAAAAACAGAATCTGTCCAACGAGGTCATGGCATTGACAGCAGAGCTGAATAGCTCTAAAGGTAAAATATCGTGACAAGTAGCGATCAGTACTGTTTCTCTTTTAGATTCATGGTTACTAGGAGACCAATACCCGGGGTCTCCGTACGAATTGCACCCACCGGAGTCAACACTGTCTCCATATCTTTTTATTTTAAGAACTGTAACATCCGCCGGGGTTCTTGAATTTACCGAGGAAGCTACTACGAAAGACACCGAGGTGTGGAATGGAGCCAAAATTTCGTATCACAGCCCCACCTTCTCTGTTTTACTGTCCCGCCCTCTTTCCCAGGAGAATTCCAAGAATTTTATTGTAGCAACAGAGAGTGGCTTGTTCTTAACGAACCACTTCCCCACTTTACGGTCCAATACTTGGAATTGTTAGGTATGATGAAAGTGGGCGGGGCAACAAAGCCAGTGCTACGACATTTCGGACCCATTCCACACTTCGGTGATTTTCCTAACATTTTGTTTTGAAATACCTTCGTGTGGTTTCATTTAACGGTTAACATTGGACGAAGAGAGCTTTCTTAATTGGCTATTCTACAAAAACCTGCGAAAACTCCTGTGACAGGTACTTATAAAAACAAGGCTACCAATACGATAATAGACTTTTCATATATTGGCTTTGACAAATTTGTCTTAAATCTGGAAGGTGGGTGGCAAATGAAATTTCAGTAAAAAGTATGATTTCTTATCGTCATCGTTATCGTCATCACCATCGTCATCATCGATATTACCTCAGCGGATGCGAATCTCGAGGACTTAGCGTGGACGAGTGGTTGGAGCGCTGGACTTGAAATCCAGAGGACCTAGCTTCAAGTCCTGCTCTGCCCAATAGCTGGAGCTGTTCTTAGTAGCCCGTGGTACAACTCCTTGGCTGCACTAGCTAACTAGTCTGCCCCCCACCGGTTGAGATTCTTAACCCTGTTATGTTCATTTGTATCGTTTCCTTGATTGTTCCTGAGTAGCCCCTTAAGGGGAGTGGTCAATTAAGTACTTATAATAATAATAATAGTAATTATTATTTATCTCTTCAAATCTTCAACAAACCTGTGGCGGCTTATTATATTTCAGAACGTGAACAGGATTTCGAAAAGCTGAACTTGTCTTTGAAGCTGAGCGTTAACTCCTTGCAAGAAAAGCTAAAGGAGATGTCTGAGAAAATGCTGGAAAATGAGGAGATCAACCCAAAGACTAACAAAAAACGGAAACAAGAGATTGTCACAACGAAGAGAAAGTTGCTGTCCATTGATGCCAAACTACAGGAAACCTTTCGAGCCCAAACTGAGATTGCGGTTGGACTGGACCAGCCTGAAGGTATGGATGAAGTGTGGGATTGGCAGAAACGAAAGACTGACAGTGTCTTAGCAGAAATAAATATAGGATAATCGTATACAAAACTGGCACATAATGGGGTAATCATGAGCCTAAGCTGACAGGCTGATAATCTGCGTCCCAATCCTTCCTCTTCCTTTTCACGAGGGGTTAGAGAGGGGTGGCGGGGAGGGGTTGAAGGAGTAGTCGAGTTAAGGTAAGGCCGAAGCTGTGAAAAATGATTCGAGCATGAAATACGCAATTATGGTATCATTGTTAAGAGAAACAATTAGTTTTGACCAATCTTTTAATCCAAAACTGATTTTGCGGCTCTATGCTAGATGAGTCTCAATATCTTTATTTTAGAATTTCTTTCTGCAAAGTAAACGAAATAATGACAATGTATTGGCATAGATCAGTTTTCAGTTGACTGTGGACAGTAATTAACAAGCAAACAAACAAAGTAAAGTCTCCCGGAGCAGTAAGTAAGAATGACAAGGGCAACAAACCAGCATTTGAAATCTACTTAAAACTACGCGAAATCCGATCAAAGAAACATACAATCGAAAGATAAATTGAATTAGAGCTTAGTACTCTCTAATCTAGATAGTGGGCGTTCAAACCTGTGGTGTTAAGCCCACTGACTGAATCCTCTTAGCGATCATAAATCAATTAAATACAGTACAAACAGTACAAATTACGATCTATTTGTGTACACTCGCCCATAGAAAGAAACTTAACCTAAACAAAATAACAAGGGGCACTCACATATCGGTCCCGCTTGGGCCAAAGGTTACCAATCGAGGTTGACAAAAGCACAAGGACTTCAGGCCACGCGAAATCATGCGAAAAACTACTTTAAAGGGACGCTAACTGACCTTTTATAGACGCGTGGGGACGCTAAAAGATCCGATTACAAACCAATAAAAATCAAGTAAACAATTAAGTTAGTATCTAAGTTAGTAACTAAGATAAAGATGAAATGATATATAAACCAGATAAAACTAATCAAAATGGGACCATTGTCTACTGTCCTTAACAGGTGAAGAATCCTCAGGTAAAAATAAAATTAAATGGCTAGTACAAGTAATAACGAAACTATCCTGGTGTTTGCATTTTAGTGACATCAATTCAAAAGAGAAACCACGAAACCCAAGATGAACTGTTGGAAATCAGTTGTACAAATCCTGTTCAGAGAAAGGAATCAAAGGAAAATGTCGCAGTTAATCCCTTTTCCTTTCTTGGTATGGAAACTTATATCAACTTACATCATGTTGGCCTTAGCTTGCGCAGGCGTTTTCTAGTCGGCTCGTCAACGCGTTCGAGAATGAGCGTTGCGTCACTACCCCAAAGTCGGACTGCTTAAAATATATCCTCCGCTTTATGCCTGCGCAGGGTTCGCCGAGAGTTAAGCCAGGGTGGCGCATTGTTCGATTTGTCCGTTGCCATCCTCGTCGCTAAAGCTCCTTAATTTAATAAAATGGACAAAATACTTGAGTGCATGGATGCCCTCCAGCGAGGATACCCCATCCGCCGTGGCTAGTGTCGCCCACTTTTCTTACCCGCAGCAAAACCAAGGGACTACACATAGTTGATCTCGTTAGTCACCTTAGAGAAAATGTACAAAGAACAGTCTCAGTTATGGTTCAGTTAAATGAAAAACGCTGGTTTGACTTTTGGAGGTTCTCAACTGAATGTCGTAAAACAAAAACCAAAGTAATTACGAGACCAATCACAACAGACAAAGACAATCAAATGCACCAATCATGACGCAAAGGGCATGCTACCGTCGCAAAGCGCCGGAAAACGAGCGAGAGCCAGTCATATTTGGTTTTGCTTTTACCACTGATTGGCGGAGAACGTGGCGTGCGATTTTTGAGCCAATCACGAACAGTAGTAATGCAAAATGAAAGCAATCGCGTAATTTTTTTTCGACAGTGTTAAAAGCCGCTCTAAGCCAACCTCGCTACAGAGAAAATGAAATGTCTATTGAATATGTGAGCATAGTGTTGTAGGATATTTTTTTTGTTCCGTGATATTCATTCATTCATTCATTTGTATGCTCCCTTTAATTAGCTGGTTGGTGCGACTTTCCGCCTCCTCCGCCTATCGTAAGCAGCAATATCTCCACAGAGCCGGTTCAACCTCAGCATGGATTCTTTGGGAAGTACAGCATCAACCCGTTCTCCATGAAAACTATGAGAGTTCATGAAGGTACAATTACATGCCGTAAAACCCTAGGATTATACAAATTCGTTGCTTTGTTAGAGATTTTGGGTGAGCTTATAACCGCTTGTATCTTGTGGTCTTTTTGGCAATGCGAACAAACATACAAAAATGAAAAGTTAAAAAATAATCAAGACGAACAGTTAACAATATTCAGGAACGCTTTCGATAATATTTCGGTCCACATTTCGAAAAGAAATAACTACAAAACCATAAAAACACTAAGGAAGCTGAAGCGCCGCAAGAAAATGGAATGCAAGCAGGAGCCGGCTCATGTTACGCACACTTAACGACTAGTCGTTACGCACACTTAACCTCTACGCAGAGTCGCTTAAGCTGATGAAAAGGATATTATTGCTTTCAGCAGGTAACTGGAATTACAACCAGGGGACCTGTAACCGTGGGAATCTGTGTCGTTTAATAATCTTTTGTCATTTTGCAGGGGAACCTAGAATCAAACTTCGATCACCCTCAACAGTCATCTCTTTACCAGACACCGTGGAGGCCGATAATCAGACGTGCATGAACGCCACACGAGACGTCAAGAAAAACATTATGGTCACACCCTTCTGTGGTCTCGGTGAGTTAGTGGCAATTTTCCCTCATTTTTACTTTGATTCGGGGTGAATCTTTGAGCAAATAAAAAGCTATGTAGTTTATATATGGGAATTATGAAATATAACATATGAATACTAAACTAAAGAGAGCAGGCGTTCAGATTGTGGCGAGAGGCGAAAAGCGAAAGAGTGCGAGCAAGCAGAAAAAAAACTAGCGGCACTTCAGGACTAATTATTCGAAGGAGGGTTGGTGCTAAATTGGGTTAAATATTACGACAGCCCACAGGTTTTTATCCTTGTTAACACGAGGTTATGGCAAAACCTGCTTCAAACAACTTGGTTCAGTGGCCCATTTCTCGAAAGTCCTAAAAACCTTTCGGGCCCAAAAAGCCATTTGTAAAACTTCGATCCACTTTTTGTACAAAAAAAAAAAAAAAAAAAGACCCCTGGTCGATTTGAACGATCATGTTATCAAGATAAGAAAGGGCAAACATTTTGCTGGACTTCATTCTTGGAATATGGCACTCGAAAATATAGGCCCAAAGAGTTTCGTGGCTTCCGAGGAACGCCCGCGTAGTGCATATTCTGCTCATGAGACAAAATGATTGGAAAACGTTTACTTAACGAATCGTCTTAATAATAAAATATGACTGAATTGCTTGACTGTGTTAGCCGGGTCAATTTTTTGATTGATCTTAAACACATCCCTTTGTAACAGACCCAGTGAAACCCGACCCAGCGGATTTTTTCCCTTCACCCAGTGAAAATTTAGTCTCCCCGGTACCCGGTGAAATTTTTAATTTTACCCGACCAGTTTGTGGCTTCCCTGGTGCGACTTTTAAATGCCCAGCATATATCATTTGTGTATGTTTGAAAAAGGCAAAACAGCGACCTGACACAAAATTTGTCGACCCGGTGACGTCTTTTTTTTCCGAAAACCCGGTGAGAATATAGATGCCACTGAGTCTGTTACAGAGGGGTGTTAAAGACTCATATTGCCCATTACGCTTCACGCGCTATGTTGTTGTTTTGGTTTTCACGGGAGCGACGCGTCTATTGTTTTTCGAGTGATCTCAGCGCGCAGTGCATAATGGGCAATACTGGGTCTTTAGAATGGATTGAAGCTGAGTCAACTATGCTTCCTCCGGTCTACCAATCGAGGTACGGTAATAGGCCCTTTCCGGCTAGTTCTTTTTAACCTCTCCCTCAAAGCGTGTCCAAGTGCGAAGTGTTTCTTGTGAAAATGAGTTTTTATTCCGCACAAAGTAAAACTAATTACCGTCACAAAACTATCGCACATAGACTCACCTTGAGAAAGAGCCGGACGTGAACTCGGAAATGCTTGCCACATCAAATTTCTCTTAAAGAAAAGGAGGAACCGAGAAACAATCCCAGGTAGAGATCACAACAGAAACGAGGACATCAATTCCAGCCAAACTCGGCAGTCTTGTCTCCCTCAAATGACATTTTCTAAATACTTCAGACTCTTCTAATGATTTTCTCTCCTGTATTTCACAGGAAACCAAGGAATCTTTCGAAGAGTTTTGAAATGGTTTGGATTTTAGCGGAAGTTCAAGCTCAAACTTTTATATTTTTCGCCCTTAAAGATATCACAAATATTTTGATAATGTTGTGGAAATTTACCTCTTCCGGCAGTCAAGAAGCCTTGGAACTGGCCAACAATAACAAAGAAACCACTTCTCACACGAGCAGTCACATTAAGAATAAAGAAACTAGACAACCAAAAGATGAACAAGGAATAATAAAAAAGAGGTTGCGAAAGAGACCGGACCACACCGTGTCTACATGTATGTTGCATTACTTTGAAAAAATAAAGCATTTATTTTCAAGTGAGCTTTCTTGTTTCCTTGTGTTTTTGTTTGTTTCGGAATTTGGATAATTCACAGAGAAGTAATTGGTGAGATATCTGTGCTGCATCGAATCTCATTTTCTCTAGCCACAAGTGAAAGAATGTACACCCAAGCACCCTAAGAATGGTAGTTCTAACCTCTCACACAAGGAGAAAAGCATCATCCTCCGAAAATGTCACTGAATTTCCAGTTACACAATACATCTGATACGATTTTTTTTCCGACTTCAAAACGTTACCAGTATTCGCCTGCTACGAATGTTATTATAGTAGAAGAGATGGGGAATTTGCATTTATCCCAGGAAATTGGATAGTGTTCCTAACAGGAGCCGAACCTATGACCTCCTGTTAGGAGCACTCGGATTTTTTTCCGCGTATTCCCGAGTCACCACCGATAAATACATAACTTCAACCAATTTTATGTAAACTAGTTTAGCCAGTTCGTTAGGGATTCTTGCATTAATTCAGACGCATGGAGGCTCCATTGTTCGGCTACAAAATTTGATAAATGTACAAAAAGCATTTCAAAAAATCATTCTTGCTATGGTACTGTTCCTTGCTTTGCGATAGAAGCTTCCAGACCTGTTTTCGACACAACTGATCCATTTTCTCTTGGTATCCGTACTCTTCTTTGAACATGACGTCTTCCCTAATGGAGAAGCAGACCAGACCACTACGTCGCACTACTCGCGCCATTTCATCCATGGCCCCCTCGGCTTTCACATGGTTCAATGTGAAAACGCCAACTGCAATAGCTGCATCATAAGAGTCATCCGCGAGTTCCAAACGATTTTCCGGACCCAACACGTCCACGAAAAGTTTCTTGTAAACGCACTTCTTTTCAGCTTCGTGAAGAAGAGCTTCAGACGCATCTAAGGCGTCAATGTTGGTAAAGTTCCGTCTGGAAAGTTCTTCCCCAACAAGACCAGTGCCGGCTCCAACATCTAGGATCTTGGCGTCTTCTGAGAATCCCTTCTGTTTTAAACTGCTCGCAAATACTTCGACCGAAGTTTGATGTCCAACATATCCCCTGTGCATCTTAACATCCTGCAAAATCGAAATCATAAATTTGTTTAAAACCAGGACTTGACACGACAGTGATTGGCAGACCAAGATAAAAGTGTCTGCAAAGTTTCAAAAAATTCTATGGAGCGGATTCTGAGCCACCTTATTTTTTTTATTTTTTAAGGTGGCTCTGAATCTGCCCCACATAATTTTTTTAAACTTAGCAAAAAGTTTCATCTTGGTCTGCTGATCACTTTCGAGCAATAAAAAATGGGGGTCAGCGAGTTCGTTTTTCAGATATGAGCAACTAAAGCCAAAATATAGCGTGTTTTTACAGGGCGTTCCCGTTTCCATGGTTACGTATTACGTCATAATAATGATAGCATTTTATTCAGCAATAATTGCTGTTTCATATGGTACCACAACGTTGCTAATACGTTATACAGTGTTGTAGTGTCAATCGTCCTAATAAGTGAGTCTCTTGAAAGTGTTGAAACTGGTTTGAGCCACCTTAAGAGTAATAATTATTACTGAAATCCTGACAATAAAATAACTAAAAATATTAATTTGTAATTCTAAGTACAATTCTAATTACGATAGGAGCAGCAGTCAGTGAAGAAGTCCAGACCACTGATGGCAGTTTTAAAGCTTTGAATTGTGGGCGAAGCCCTGATGGAATAAGTCAATGAATTCCAAAGCTTACTAGCACTATATGCCAGATAATGCAGACCATATTTGGTGGTGTTAACACGAGGGATGAGAACAGAATCATGACCTCCTAAATTCATGGTTGGAGATCGTAAGGAAAAAAGATCACTAATATACTTAGTGCAAAGCCATGAATTGATCTATAAACTAGTGTAAAAATATGTCATGGATTCTTCTGTTATATAAAGATAGGTGGGTGATTCATTTGTTTGAGTAATTGTTCATAAGTACTATAAAAATCATTAAAAACGTAACGAAGACGTCTTTCAAGAAGAGAGCTAAAATTCAGGTTTGGACTCGTTTCATTTCAGGATTCCATTAGGTAGACGTATTCCCATATTATTCAGCTCTCGTTTGTTTGTTTTACGGTTTCAAGGAAGTTGCAGAGTGTCGAGCTTTCGGTGATTTTTCAAATTGTGTTCAAACGGCCTTGAGAAAAAGTTGCATGCCTTGTCAGAGGGTTGTAAAGGGTATTTTCGTGACTCGTGATCGGCTCTTTGTTTTCCCGCGAAATGTGAAATGGCTAATTTTTTCCTCGTAAATTGTGATTTCCATAGCAGCCGTGAGGCGTGATTCTGCAAAATTACTTTCCCTGAAAAGAGAAATACATCAATTTAATTCGCCGTGAACTGTGATTTTCATTACGTCTTTGTTATAGTGAATTGTGAAACGACCATTTTATTTTCCGTGAAACGTGATCTACACTCCCCCTCCTTTATCACCCTCTTGTCAAACTATATATACAGCATAAAATCTCGCTTAATTAGCTCGCGGAGAAAGCTCTGCTGGCATGTGCAACACTATCGGGTCAACCATTCATTCGAAAAAAAGACAAAAAATCAACAACAGGCTAAAATTTATATTGTAAGCTTGCTTCCTGGGTTGCAACGCCTTACTATGAATTTGCAGATTCCGGATGGTTTTCAACATCTTGCCCAAACCAAGAAGTTGGTTATGGTATAGGAAGGAATATCTTGGCAGCGTGGAGATCAAATTCTTATTTTGACAATACCGATCAAAAAATTCAAAGTGCATGTGAGGAAAAACTCCTTCCAAAAACAGCATTGTACCCCGCATTCGTTTTTATGGGTCTTACTTCGCTCTTCGTGACAAAAATACGACTCCCCTTAAAACGACAACGGTGGAGACTAACAAATATAGGACACAAACAAGTGATTGTCAGGGATTGCTCCTTTAAACCACCAGCTTAGTGTTTCGATCTATTTAAAGTTTTCAAACCAAACACATTTTGGAACAAAAATTACCTCCAAGGTAGGGCACCTGCAGGAAATTTACAAGGAACCTTCCCTAGGAATTCGACGGATGATGAACCTTTCTAAAAATGTCAATGTGGCATTGCCTTTACCTCCCCCCACCCCCCGTCTGGAACTTAATATTAAATAGGTGTACCAGTAACTTTAAAGTGCTGCTAAGAAGTAACGATAAATTGAATGACATTTCGGTGTCATCATGACACCATTATCTAGTTCAAAGGACTAAAATAAACTGTCAAAACTAGTGCATCAACAAGTTTGACTGTCTATTGCATGAATGCTGCTAATAAGAGAATTTCGATTTTGGATTCAATTCAAGCCAAACTATGCGTTTCAATGCGTGTGACACTGCATAATTTATCATCCCTTCCCTTATGTTAATCTTCGGCAAACTATTTCTTACAGCTTTATTTTAATGATTGTGAACTTGACAATGGCATCATGACAACACGAAAACGTTGTTTGATTTTGTTAATTTTTACATGCTTATGCATTACCAAACCCTTACTTATAAAGTGCTACTACGATTAAAAAAAAAAAATTAACTCTCTTTTTTCTTGGGATTTCGAAACTATGTTTGCCAAGCACTCGACTTGGTGTCTGAAACTTTAAGCCTTAAACCTCTAACGCCTGACACCCACTTTACAGACTTTGCTCTGGCTAATGCCAGACGATGATACTCCTCAGTGAGGTACCCCTTAGGCAGGAATGGGTTATTTCAGAAAGGAGGGCTGTTTATTTTAAAAGCAATTTTCTTATTTAATGGCATGTCATTCCTGACTTGAAAATCCTAAGAGGGAGAGGTGGATTGTTACACCAAATTCACGACAACTGTTGAAGGGCCAAAAAATGTCACAAGCCAAACAACTTGTTGAGGCGAAGTTTAGTGTGCGGGAGTGCTTTACTAGTCGATTATGATCGAAGACCACGGAGAATCTATGATTGACGGTGAATTAATGACGATAATCGAACGTAAACTGAAATATAATACAAAGGACAAGCTAATTACTAAATAGTGCGGGAAAATCACAAGTTAAGGACAACATGCATTCCAATCATAGTTGCAATCGAACAATTCCTGATGCACAATGAAGAACTTAGAAATAAACTTCCGGAAAACCATAAACAAAATACATTGCTAGGCCTACGAAATACACGGATAGGCTAAAATAGAATATGATGATACGCTACGATTGCAGAGTGTTCTAACGTGAGGTAAGAACATGTGCGCGTGGCACACACAGAAACGGAAATGCTACAGAACGAAGCATGGGTTTCCATAAAATAAACCTAAACATATGAATACAACTAGAGATGTAACACTTAACCAAGCTCTTTCAGGGAACAACGGAAAAACGGAACGATTACTGGCAACAGATTTGGGCGTTGTGCATGCACGCTATTTAGCATTTCTTAACTCCGAGAGAAAGACTAACGAAACTAAATATCTACAGATTAGGATGTACAAGGTAATAACAAAACTGTACTTACACATCGGTTCCCGCTTGTACTCTAAATAGTCAAGGGCAACCAAACTTTAACTGAGAGAAATATTTGTGGTGCTTCTAGGAGCTAGGACTTAAGGCTACTGGCTAAAAACCGCTAAAACATGCTATACATACATGCACCCACGTGAAATCATCAAAGACGTTATTCATAAAAGTAATATGATTGACAGAATTAATTACAAGATAAAATAAAGAATAGGAACTTTGTTCCCAAGTTCATTACATGGATCATGGAAAAAGTGATGGCATACAATCACTAGATTATGAATGCAGTGTGTGTGTGCGCGTGTGCACATGGCTGATCCAGTATGCAGGAGAGAATTCTTGGACTTTCAGACTCTCAAAAATCGTGTTTAGCATACCTATTGAGCTGCTTCACACATTGCAGTTTTTAAACCAGTGAGCGCATGACACCAATTATTACCAAAACCAACTATCTGACACCTAGCCAGTCAGTTTTGAATGCAAGTAATGGTGGACTGTTTCTTTAAAATGGCACCCAAAAATAAACTGTCTTTTTTCTAAAAATCATAGCTTAAAATTTTGCCAGTCAGGTGTTAAGCCAGAACACCTTTGAAATCTGAAGGTAAAAGAGAATTGATTTTTGCAGCACTTTAAGAAGGTTTTGATTGTAGCAGCACTTTAAAAAGGTTGGAACAGACTATGAAATGTGAAGTGGGAACATACTCTTCCCTGTACTCTGCACAGGATAGAACTAAATGTACATGTATCCCTGATTAAGAAGACATCCTGGCAGACAGGCAAAGCATGGGGATTTCTCAGTGTTAGTACATTGATCCAATGTCAAATAATTTTTGTAAAACATTACCTTGGAAAAATGCATGAAGTGCAAACTGAAGTTACAGTGCAAAGGGTTTCCAGGGTTACACCTTTGCTACAATTTGTCTGGGAGCAATTTTGCAAATTTTCCATTTATTTGTCTGAGTTTGAATGATTCTTGCCTGTGGACTAGCCACAGCTAATATTTTTGCAAAAATGGTACTTCACCCATTCTTTGACAACTGAGTCCGGTACAAACACAGTGATTCCCATTATTATTTGCCAACCTACAAAGACGGCATCTTAAGCTGTGATAACGTCTATCATGACACACTACTCAAGTTGCTGAGACAGAGTAAATTGTAATGAATGACAGATTTTTCTATGTAGCAGGGATAGTTTGCAAGAACAGTGCACACAATACATACAGACATACGTGTAGCTCATTTTGTACCAGCTTCATGACCCACACAAGAAAATGTAGTGAATTTCATGAAACAAGCATAGGTACATAGGCTGTGAGAAGATGTTCTTCCCTGAGATAGGACTTTCCATTAAAAGAAAAAAAAAAGGAAATGGGACACGAAAGGAGCTGTCATCTTGTACTTAGTATACCCAAGCAATTTAGCCAGTTGTATTGATTAAAGAAGCCTGACAAATTCAGGACTTCAATTGGATGCCCTGAACTTTTTCAGGCTTATTTAATGGCAATTGAGGGGCTCTGGGCAAAAATGTCCCATGTGAGTTTTGCAGTCTTTTTGGTCAGTTTGCAAAATTAACTGATTTAAAATTATGTAGTGAGTTTTCCATGCTGTATCCAAAAAAAAATAGGGCAATTGGATGAAAAGACCCCC
>BLFK01000200.1:1677064-1679564 GCA_014634185.1 Astreopora myriophthalma | reverse complement strand
GGTTTATATCACGACGCTTTCAATTCAAAACGTTTTTGTAGCTCAGGGGCCAGTTCCTGAAAGGTGTAATAACTCTATTCCAGGGATAGATATGCCTGATTCCAGCACATTAACCCCTGGAATAGAGTTATTACACCTTTCAGGAACCGGCCCCTGTTCGTTAGTTTTGGTCTGTTTGAGCTGAACTGAGAAGAAAATAATTTTGCTTTTTCTCACCTTGAAGTATTGTCTACGTAAGCTTATTTACTCCTGCATTTACCGGAAATATTTAAGCTTACTTATTTATTACAATCTATGGGTAAAGGCCAAAGGCAAATTTGTAAAGGGAGTCCTAAACCCCATACAAAAACAGATCACCTATGAACTAATATAAATACACAAAAAGTAACAAATTCAAAGAATACATTAAGATACTTATATACTTAAAAATCTCTAAGAAATTTCTTAACTCTGGACTTAAAATATTTACATTATCAGAGCAGCAACTATCTAAGGGTAGTTGATTCCACATGTCAGTTATTCGATGGAAAAAACAATTCAAGACATTAGTTCTAGCAAATTTCTTCTTTAAAGTTAAAACGTCCTTAGACCTAAGTGAAAAGCAGTCACCTTCTGAGTGGAAATCTATAATTTTGCTGATGTCAATATTAATGTTGCCATTTAGTACTTTATATAAGAAAGTAACATCAGCAAATAATCTTCTCTTCTCCAATGACAAGATATCTAACTTCTTCAAACGAATGTCATAAGGATCATTCTTCCTTAAGATAAATTTAGTTGCTCTTCTCTGTACCCTTTCTAGCTTATCAATATTTCTTTTGGTACATGGAGACCACACCACTGAACAATATTCCAGGTCTGAATGAACCAGAGAACAATAGAGAGTACACAAGGTTGTTTGGGTCATCCAGGACTTTAAAAGTTCTCTTAATTAATCCTAGCATTCTTTTGGCCTTGGATACAACGTAATCTATGTGTGAATTCCATGATAAGTATCGATTAGTAATAATCTTTAAGTCCTTAAACTCTTTAACCTCTTCCAGTCCAGAACTTTCCGGGAAAAAACTAGAATTGAGCGGTTGACTCTTCTTAGTAATTTTCATAATTTTGCATTTCTTGACATTAAAGTTCATTTAATTCCGGACACTCCACTGATGCAGATTATCCAGGTCTTGTTGAAACAAATCAAGATCACCAACCGTGTCAATGATTCTGGAACATTTGCAGTCATCCGCATAGAGGGCAATAGTACTGCCAGGAAGAACAACTTCAGGAAGTTCACTAATAAATATAACAAAAAATAGAGGCCCAGCTAATAAAGAGCTCTGAGGGACTCCAGATGAGACATCTGACCAGGAAGAAGATATACCATCCAGTACAACTCTCTGTCAATGATTGCTTAAATAACTTTCGCACCATTGTAATGAGCCAGTAATCCCAAAATTGCACAATTTTTGCAACAAAACTGAATGCTTCACTTTGTCAAAGGCTTTGGAAAAGTCTAAAAAGGCTATATCAACTTGTCTAGTACCTTTGTCAAGGGCAGAAGCCCATTGATGATGGGTTTGAATCAGTTGAGTCTCACAAGATCTTCCTTTAACAAAACCATGTTACCATTCGGTTAAAAATGATGAGATGTGATCATAAATGGCAGAGTGTACAATACGCTCTAAGCACTTAGCCTGGATTGGCAATAAAGAGATTGATCTGTAGTTAGTTACAAGCTCCTTACTATCTCCCTCGTGAATCGGGGTAATATTGGTTGATGTCCATAAGGTGGGCATTTTCCCCGTTCTTTGAGATAAATTAAATAAATGAGCAAGTGGGAAAGAGCTCTTTTTCACAAGTACGTAAAATACAGGCTGGTAAGTTATCCACATCAGGAGCAAATATGCTTCTGAATACCTATAAACGAAAACTTATCGCCAACTCGGGATTATACAGCCCAAATTCACCATTCACTTGAAGCAGCTCCGTTTTCGAATGATTCTGTTTTGTTGGTGATGGAAGAGATCATCGCAGAACATAATGCAGTAGATCACTGTTCAAATTCAAGGCGTCAAGGTCTTTGATTCGTGCGTGGAATCACTTCTCGAGTCGCAAGCGGCTCTAAATCTGTGTCAGAGGGTACGAAGCTGGCCTTGCTGTCCTCTGAAAAGCAACTACGCTCACTAGAACGTAATTTCATAGGGTCCCTTTGCGAAAAGGACAAGAAACTTGAAGCAGGCAACAATTCTCGCAGTCTGTTTGCTACAAATGTCAGCCTGAAGAATTCACCAAGGGATAAGATGACGTCACAAAGAGAACTCCGCTCGACAAAAATTGTGGGCTCGACTACTGATGTTTGAGCAATGGCGGACGTAATTTGCACAGTTTCAGGCAGCGTTTAGAAAGGTTTATCTTCATCAGGTCAGTCGGAGATACAATTTTTTCTAATCTTTAGGGTCCAAACTTCAACTTTGGATGAAAAAGTCGCGGAAAAAAAACCTTCGAGTTTCGT
>BLFK01000200.1:1659564-1669564 GCA_014634185.1 Astreopora myriophthalma | reverse complement strand
ACCCTAACAGCGCTACTTGAGACAACGAATAACTGGCTAATTAATATTGACAACGGTCTCTTGAATGGCGTGATATTCATTGATATTAAAAAGGCCTTTGGTACAATCGATCATGAAATAACTTTGAGGAAACTTGCGAACTACGGGGTTGACCCAAATGCTCTACGATTTTTTGGTTCCTACCTATGTACTAGATCCCCAAAATGCAGTGTTAACGGAGCGTCATCCAGTGCAAGTAAATTAACCTGCGGGGTTCCCCAGGGAAGTATACTGGGACCTTTGCTCTTTCTAATATATATAAATGATCTTCCTAACTGCCTCAATGTATCCTGTGCAAAAATGTTTGCGGACGATACTAATATTACCATCCCTGGTTGCACTCAGTTTTGCCGAACTCGAACAAGCAACCAATTCTGAGCTTACCAATCTTTCCACTTGGCTAAAAGCAAATAAGCTCAGTCTTAAACATCGCGAAAACTGAGTTTATGGTGATTAGATCTCGTCAGAAGTTTCTTGCAGAGAATTGTAGTGAACTTAATATCCAGTTGGATAACTAACCAATTAGCAGGGTTGAGCACGTTTTTATTATTGACGATGGACTCTCATGGTCCAAATCTCATCAGCGAACTATGCAGAAAGATATCCTCAGCTATCGGTGCCCTGAGGCGCATTAGGCCGATCATTTCTCAATCCACTGCAGTACAAATATATAACGCTTTAATCCAACGTCATTTTGATTACTGTACCCCCGTTTGGGATGGATTGAGTTCTTATTTAGGTGAGAAACTACTAAAATTGCAAAACCGAGTGGCTAGGGTTATTATGCAAGGCAACTGCGAGGTGAACTGGAGCCTGCTTCTTGAAACATTGAAGTGGGACAAGTTATTTTTAAGAAGAAAGCAAAAAGCTATAATGATGTTTAAGTCCCTCAACGGCCGGTTAGCCCTGGTGTACTTACGTGAATTATTGTTTAGTGAGCGAGACACAGACTATCACTTGCGTGATTCCTTGTGTTGGGAATTGCCTCCAACATTCACACTAATCAAAAATGATTTAAGCTTTTTCGACAGACTTTCCTCGCGCGTACAAAACTCTCCATCTCGTGTTCTTCTCTCCCTATCTCATTCAAACGTTTTTCTGTTTTTCCTTTTGTTCCAAAGTTCAAGGTTCTCGAGTTCTCACGCGCTATGTATCACTCAACACTTCAGACTAATCAAACTTAATTCCGTCAATTAACATGTCTCCATTTCCGACGCCTTCCGTAAATTAAACTTACCCAAGCCGCGTACTAACTACTTGAAACGTAGCTTTAGCAGTGCCTTGGTATGGAACTCTCTTCTTGAAAGTATTGGGGCGATCAGATCAATTGGGCAGGTTAAGATGGAAATCAACTGCGCATTTGAAACAATCCATTCTCACCCGGCAATCTTATAAATCAGTTTTTTATAGTTATTTTAATTAATTTATACAAAATGATTGTGATTAAAATACTGTTATTACTGAAGATTTCAACGGAGTTTAAATAAAGAACTACTACTACTACTACTACTACTACTACTACTACTACTACTACTACTACTAAGGAAAACTTGCGTGTGTGTACAATCGGCAAGTTTTCCTTGACAAGTGTAAATGGGGCTAAACGATGATTCAGATGGCCGCCGAAAACTATCATTTTGTTGGTTTTCCGGGACAGTAATGAAATCGGGTATTAGCAGTAGAATAAAATGTCAACGCGTTACTTTCCCCTCGAATACATCATATATGATTCGTTTAGTCTTCAAAAACTTCTGCATGGTTTATTTTTACTGCCATTGCCGAGCGAGCTCAGCGAATCTTTGTCGTGACACTTCACAATGTATTAGGCGTGCGGTGAAATCACGCACACAAGTCGCAAACATCACACAATTCCGAACACGTGAGAGGCAGTCAGAATTCTTACGACAGATCGTTTATATCTCGATGTACATTTCAAACAAATGAATGTCTGTTAGTTATCAAAGTTGAATCGAAAAATAACAAGTTTTTTCCTTTAGTGTGGTAGGAACGAAAATTTCAGGAAACGACAAGCATGATTTCACCCTACCCCCCAGGGAACAAAGTCACGTTTTTTTGCGGCTAAGTATTTTCACCGGTGTCGCCATTCAAACAACGAAGCTTTCCCTTATGTTACCTCCGGTTGGAATTGTGTAGTCACGTTAATACTCGTGATGGATAACAGTGTTGTGTATATGAATGCGCCGATTACCGAAGTACATAGAACTAGCTAAAATGTTGAATGTAATCGGAAATAAGCTCAGTTTCATTGACAATGAAAAAGGACGACGATGAAGATCTGGAAGTGGAAGAAGGAGAGGTGAAACGCTCCAGTCGAAATTTGAACGAGAAGAGGCGAAGAGACCGGTTCAACATCCTTTTACAACAGCTAGCGGGTATCGTTTCAAATGAAAATGAGCCGCGAAAACTCGACAAGACAACCGTACTCAAACATGCTATAAACTTCTTACAGAATCACCAATCGCGCCTTCTTACTCTGCCGGAAACCAGCCGGCAGACTGCAAGTTGGCAGCCGTCATTCACCACAGATGAAGAATTCAACTTAATCATGTTGGAAGCACTGGAATCTTTGGTGCTTGCCATCAACAATGACGGACACATCGTGTTTGCCTCTCAGAGCGTGCTGCCTTTGTTGGGCTATCTTCCCGATGAGTTAGAAGGTACGAGTCTGTTTCGATACATGGACGACGGCAATGCCTTGAAGATATGGTCTGAATTGCGTTCGGCTTTAGACGAAAGTGATCAAGCTACCGCCACCAGTGATAAGAAGTCGTTCCAGTTTCTGTTTATGTGTGGTAATCACTACTCCAAGTTCTCGCACAAGGTTGTGGATTGTAAAGCAACTGTTATTGCAAAGGCCGATTACGATCGTGGCGAAAAAAAGCATCAAATTGTCATTGTAGGTAAAGTACTTCATAAGCCTCAACTGGACCGCATAGTTACCACTGCTGATTGTCAGCATAAACAGTTCACCTATCGCCTGTCTATGGATTGGAAGTACCTTCATGTTGATCACAGGGCATCTTCTGTTATTGGCTTTCTACCGTTTGAGGTGCTGGGAAACTCCGTTTATGAATACTGTAGTCCTGACGAGCTATTCAACATTGCTCAATACCATAGGATTCTTATCCGCCTGGGAAAGGTAACGACCTGTTACTACAGACATTTGACCAAAGGCCAGTCGTGGGTTTGGCTGCAAAGTCGTTTTTACATTTCTTACAATCAGTGGAACTCTAAGCCGGAATCTATTTGTGGAACAGCCACAGTTGTGAACTTTGAAGAGGTCTGCGCTAAGCAAGCCAAAATACTACAAAATGATCGCGAATATTTCAACAGGCTCATTTCGGCTAGGAATAGAAGTGACACTTTGTCCCCCATTGGTAGCTGGCCGTCATCTCCCGCTGGCGAACCAGATGAGACAACGGGACCAGTTAGCTCGAAGCGGAGAGATGTTCATGGTGCCACGACTTACGAACAGAAGGAAACGAAGAAATCAATTTCTATGCCACGTGTTCTTAAATCGCTAATGGAAACTCCCAGTGACCAGATAATGGAAATTTTAAGCACGCAAAGTGACATGGAATTTGAGTCAGAGGAAGAACAAAGAAATGAACATCTTGCTTGGCTGGAAAATGTTAAAGTTCCCTCAAATCTGACCAGTGTGCAGCTTACAACACATGTGAAGTTACTAGAGGAGTATAAGAAAATTGCTGAACAAATTCGGAAGCAAGAAAGACAGTTGAAGATGATTAAGAAGCTCATTGAGTGGAGCAATTTACTTTTAGAAGTTGGCAGCAATGTCGGAGGCATGGGAGACTCTTCTGTTGATTCAGAAGCATCTTCCACATCTAACTTCAGCTAGCATCAGCCCACTCAACTTAACAGCAGACCAGATGTGAACTCTATCTTTAGGCTTTAAAAATAAAACTCAGAGAAAGAAAGATTGTGGCTCACAGAGTATGTTGTACAATTAATTTTCTCAGTTTTCAGATTTTGACTATTAAACTTCTTGAATGATGGTTTCAAAGTTTCTGAATTGACAGACATTTGTATGACAGTAATACAAAACAATGCCTGTCAATGTTTCATTCTAGAACCTAGATATCAAATTTCCATCCACTGCAGCTAGATGTAAACAAGTCATGTAAAAATATGATCTTACTGGCCTTGAAACATGGCATTTTTAAGGGTCAAACATTGAAAGTTTGACAGCCCATTTCGCTATCCAAATCTCACCATCATTTTCCGAAACTTGTTCTCACAGCCCTACAAACATCGAAATATGTTTGATGGCCAAACATGCTACAGGGGCGTAGCCAGGGGAGGGTTCCAGGGGTTCCGGAACCCCCCTTTGGGCTCCGACAATGGCTTTAATTTCAAGAGGATGTACCAATCGGTTGTTTCTATCGAAATTATAAGGGATTAGATCTAACTAAAAGGTTACGCAGCACTCGGAGTTTTTCTTTATTCCGAACCGCTTGTGTCGCTGACTGAAAAACATCATCAAATTATCATCTTATCAATTTTAATTTTACCATCTCTTCAGAAAGCGATATTTGTAATTCCCTCTCAGAAAATGCTACCTACATTTGGCACTTAGATTATTGGAAATTTGTGCTGAGAATCACGGAAAACCCATTTCTAAGGACCTGAAATACAAAAATTTTGTGGGGTAGCATGCCCCCCTGACCCCCTCGGGAACACCGCCTTCGGCGCTTGATTGTCAGTCTCGACCACCGAACCCCTCTGTTCAGGAATGCTGGCTACGCCCCTGTGCTATGTTTGATAGATAATTAGATCATGTTTTTACATCATGCTTTTATGCCTAGCAGCAAATCGTCAGTATCTATCAATTTATAATTCATATTCCAACCTAAATCAATAGCTCACCAAAGGAATCTTTTGAC
This sequence comes from Astreopora myriophthalma, assembly GCA_014634185.1. Taxonomy (NCBI): domain Eukaryota; kingdom Metazoa; phylum Cnidaria; class Anthozoa; order Scleractinia; family Acroporidae; genus Astreopora; species Astreopora myriophthalma. The sequence goes on along the minus strand of BLFK01000200.1, from coordinate 1,664,600 downwards.
AGATTGCCAGTTTTAGAACTGTTCAGGGTTGTCCATGAAGTTCAGTTTCAAGACTCATTCTCAGGATAAGAACTTGTGAAACTCATGGATGTTAAAAAACAAAGAAAACAAAAGATCTAAAACAGTAAACTAAACAAAATGGCTAAGAAAGTAAAGAAAAACTTGGCAGGTTCTTAAACTGAGGTAAATCCAATTTCAGGTACATTTTAATTTGATTCACCTGTGACTTTTAAGAAGACAAAATACATTATGTATTCAGGCCCTACTGTACAGGAAATTTGTGGCTTGGAGACTAAAAGTAAAAGAAAAGCTACAATAACATAAAAACAAAAACAGAGGTGAATTCCAGACTTGGCACTTGAGCTCAAGTAATTTCGTTCTGGTTCTTGATTCTAAAAGATGGGTTCCAGACTCATCTTTGTCAGTAAGCCTTTCAAAACATTTGTTTGTTGAATAAGTACCAGCTCACAGGCCTGGTTTTATATAAATGGGGTTTTTCTTTCTTCTCACCCGATGGAATTTAACCACAAAGGGGTGGGAGAGGAAAAATGTCTGGTGTTGGCTCCTGCAAATCTCTCTTCCATGCAGATGCAAACTTTCAAAACACAGCAATTGACAATCATGCTATCACCTGCTTGTCGGCAATTTTGCATCAGCCTTGATGCAAATTGCAAACACATTAAAACATCTACCAATCAGAACAGACAGTCAGACACTGCACCGTAAACATTGCATAGAAGAGAGATTCACAGGGACTGAAACCAGAGGAGTTTCTTCTCTTTCCACTTTAAATTGCAGTTTGATGTCACAGCTTTGCAGCTTAGTTCAAGAAAAACCTCTAGGATCAGTGTATGAAGGCTACTTCTTTGCACTTTTCACAAGATCATAGCAGGCATTGTTGCATACCCTATTCTCCCACAATCCTTTCTCCAATCCTAAGTAATGTGCCCCAGTGATAGTGAGTGGCTAAAATGACCATAAGCAACAATTGAACTGAAAATAATAATAATAATAATAAAAAATGATAAAAAAATAGTTTAGGAGCTTTTTTCATGTCAATCCTTCTTTCATCAACATATTAAAATTTCCAACTATGAAACCAAACTATTCAAAACTGGGTTACAGCCAATTGAAATGATTGTTGCCCCTGTAACATTCAGTTTTGTTAATACAACAACAAGAACATTGACAAGAAACCGATTGCCAACAGTGTTCTTGTCCATGAAAAGAAAAGTTCATGAATTCTGAAGAAACATATTACAGGAAAGAGACTAACTTCTTAGCTTACCAACTGAATGGCTACAATGTGCAACAAAACAGTGGTGAGACACCAGATTCTTGCCTACAAACTACTTATATTTTCTTTCCATCAATATACCTTTCCCCCAATACCACAAACACCCTGTCCTCCCTCTCCCAGGAACCAGGAGCAATGCTGACTAAGCCAAACCCATATAATGTGAACACTTGATGACATCGATTGGGGAGGAGGTGCTGTAGTGTCTACAGCTACTCATTAGCCCATGCATGTGAGAGTGAAAAATGTGCCATTGAAGTATGTGACTTGGTTTAATCTGTTTTTCTGGTTCAGTCAGTGTGTCTAATAATCCCTCTGGGTGGAATATATATTGAAGGTGCTATATTTAAGAAAACAGACACAGGGGAAAAGTGAAAGTGCCTCAACATTTTGGCACAAATTGTGAGGCCTTCCAAGGGGGGTTCTGGTGTCACTTTGTTGCTTGTTTTAGAGCCAGCCCATCACCAGCTTTGTTGCAGTGTCACTGTTGTATTTTGTCAGTCACTGTAACAAAATGTCACCCTTTTTCTGTCAGTTCCTGTCAGTTGTCATTCTTTCGGAAAAAAATTGTTGCCACATTTTGAGGTCATGTCATGCTCACCCATCAGCAAAACCCATTGAATGGCCTCAATTGCAGTAACAGGTTTCAGCACTCAAGCCAAAATGAAATTAGTTTTGTTTGTATAATAGTCTAAGCATTTTGAATTGGTTTTTTACCAAAAAAGTGGAAAATACCAGGAAAAGGGGAATGGTGGGAATCTTTTTTTATGTCTGACCATTATACATGTAGTTAGCAAAAGAAAAGTTCTTAAACCAATTTTCTAAAAAGGCACCAGTTCAACTTATCTTATAAAAAATTCTAATTAAAAAGAACCTTTCATTATCTTTTTTAAATTTTCTTTTGCTAACATATCTCGAATAATTTACATTTTGGTTTCTGCATGAACTACAATTCTGGAACTTCCCTTTCTTGTACCTCACAAAAGACAGACAGGACACAAAGTAATCTATTCAGCTAAGGGGTAAAAACAACTTCAATTAACAGTTTTTAAAAATCATTTTAGTTACTATAAATGTTCTGATAAACAAAGATAACTCTTTGCCAGAGACCTGAGGAAGAAGTACACTTTTTGGTTCTTCAGAATGAAAAAGAGGACCGGCTGCTAACCTCTCAGAAGCTAATCATCACTTTTGGGGCAGTTTGTTTCATTTTTGTTTCCTGTACAGTATTTCTGTTCATAGAAAACGAAAAACATGTACTAACTTGGCTAACTTGATCCTACAACAAGTTGTGCATGCATGTCTTGTAACTCTTTCATCTTTTGCTGAATAATGGCTCTTGTCTCATCAAACGTATTTCTCAGATTCTGCTTTTTTAGCCTTTGTTGCACCTCAAGCTCATCACTAAGCTCAGACAATTCTTTTTGAATGGAAAGCTGCTTGCGAATGACAGTAACCTGTTCAGATTGTTGTCTAATTGACTCAGTGAGGCTTTTGTACTGCTCTCTAAGATGCAAGTGGAGTGCCCATTGTGAAAATGAAAGGGACTCAGGCATCTCAATTTGTTCTCCCAACAGCAATGAATTTTCATCTAAATTACCCACAGAGCCGACCAAAGGGTAATCTGAAAGGGATAGTTCATTAGATTGTGCAATAACAGCAGCAGTGTCCATGTAAGCTCCGATGCCAGCAAGGGTGGAGTCTGAGTAAGGTACTGCTGCAACAGAGCTATACCCTGAATGTGAGCCATTTGAATTTGTACTTGACATCATAGAGGAGTCTTGAACAGGTGCTAACTGTGGTTCAGATGAATACAGAGGTAAAGATGGTGATGCATTACATGGTGATGATGACAGTGCCGATGGGTCACCTGCTGGTTCATTTCCCTGCATACCATGAAAGAAACTTGGAGTGAGCTGCTTTCCCCCATGCTTTTCAAGAATTTGAGAAAACAGCTTGCGGTCCCTCTCAATCATCTCCTGTTGATTAGCAGCGACCTCTGTGCCTTTTATGGGCCATGTGATGCAGATGATGGACTCAGGTTTGGCATCCAACTGACTGTAGGACACATGGCAACGGCTTCGCACCCAAATCCAAACCTGCCCCTTTGTAAGAATGCGATAAGAACATGTAGTTATTACACCAGAATATAGCAACATGCTGTGGTACTCTGATAGATTTGCTAAGTCATCTGCATGACAGTATTCATAAAGGCAAGTCCCCAGTAACTCGATAGGATAGTACCCCAGAGTTAAAGTAGCCCCTCTTTCCACACACTCAAACCTCCACTCCTTGTCAAGCCTTATAGTGAATTTTGAAGCTTTCGTGGTATCAGAAATTAATACAGTGCTGTTCACTGTTGGAAAAACTACCATTTTTCCAAGAAAAACAATACAGGGCTCTTTCTGGCTGGAATCCAAAAGATCGTCTGCTGTAAAAATCTTGCTTACACAACGAAGAGTTACAAACTCGCAGTGACCGCGATTCAGCGGACCGAAACGAACGCGTAAAGGGAACCGGTTAATCCCTCTGGGATTTGAACCAAGAGCGTTATTATAAATAGTTCCCAAAAGTGAATACACCGTTCTTTGATCATCCATATGCACGTAGTCTAACAAATTAGTTTTCACCAAATCGCCTTCGTCGTAACCAAGACAGGAACACACGTTGCTAGATGCATAGATGATCTTGCCATACTCCTCGACAGCCAGCACCACGCCACCTAATCCATCCAGCATAGTTTGACGAAATTCTTCGTTCGTTAGGAAATCCGGCTGCCATTTTCCGTACACTCTTTCTCCGTGGACAGTTTCAGAGTTGGCGGCGAGTTGGTGTTGCCGGAAGTGCTCTATCGCGAATCTTAAAACGTTATTCTTGCTCAGCCTCTTCCCTGAAAGTGGCAAAGAATCTGATAGTTCTTTAACTAAGTTATTGAACCTGTCTCTTCTTTTCTTTTCGTTTCTGTTTCTGAGCAAGCAGGCTTGTTTAGCCTCTTCTTCGTTCGAGGCCGCGGCCGGTTCGCTATTCGCCATAACGGCGATTAAGATCCACACTAGATCGCGGAATTTGTCCAACAGCCGGCAAGTTATATAACAACAACACGCGACTTTTACCGTGCAGCCGTGAAAATTTTTTTTTCAATAAAAACATTAATAATAACACAATTTAAGGCATGTTAAGCCCAGCTACGTCGAATGGTGTGAACTCAAATATCTATGAAAGTGGGGAAATGCGAAATACTGGTCAGGGAAAAGCCATTTATTATCAGCGTGCGTGAGCGACTTGTCACGCGATTCCAATTTGCTTTCTCGGCGTGAAAATATGCTCACTTTGAGAAAAGAGAAGGCAAAAATAGCAGCAACTCCCGTGTTTTCATGCAATACACGTGTACAGCCCAGGCAGATATGTCCCAGGCATGCGAAAGTGTCATTCGCATACAGGACAAGGAGCACGTGAGTTCAGCATCACGTTGCAGCGGCGTGCGTATGTCATATTGCTTATCATTGAGGGAGCGGTGGGAGGTGGTGTCACAACCACCACTTTTTAATTGGGGAAGGGAAGGTGGCGACGGGCCATTGCAGCAATGGCAGTACTGACACAATATCATTCGGTGGTAAAAGCATTTCATTGGTACTATTGGTGGTTCAAATTCATCGTGATAGCTTGTGCTCAAGTTCAAAACTGGGGATCTGCTAAGATTACGCCTTACTGGCGAAAGCTACGAGAACTAAAGAACCGA
>BLFK01000200.1:1641618-1657269 GCA_014634185.1 Astreopora myriophthalma | reverse complement strand
GGGGGGGGGGGGGGGGGGGGATTTTAACACATCGGATTTTTAGACCCCCCACTCTCCTCAAACTGGACCTAATAAACTTTCCTTCAATTATTGGCTCTTGTCGGGGCCTGATACCAAGCAACGCGCGCTCACATTTTTTTCCGAGATAATGAAAACGATGTGGCTTGATACGCAGCAGTTCCTCCTTTTGAGTGTCAAATTCTTCAACGACAATCTGACTTGCGCATGCGATAATAGGGTTCCGGACGGGCAGATATCTACAGTTGTGACAGGCATTATCGTTTTTGCATTATCTTATAGCCTGTCTGATCACGAGCAAGGTGCTTTCCACTTATGTAAGTCATATACCTATGGAAGATGCGCCCAAAGTTCACAACTCGCGGCATTTTTGTTTGTTTCTAGACACGCCTTTGTAGCCTAGGTAGGCTACAAAGGCTTGTCTGGGTACCACCAGTTAAATGGTGATTACTTTTTTACATATATATATTTTTTTTACATCAATCTTTTATAAAACTCCCGGTGATGTCACTCTGAACATCTTGTCGTTGTGGTTTACCAGTTTATCAAGAAAATTGAGTATTTTTTGAAAGTGAAATCGTACTTCGGGAAAATAAAGGCTTTATTTTCATGAAATACGGTTTTGCTTTTTAATTGCTAACGTCACAACGACAAGATGTTCAGATTGGAAACTACACTTCCCACTTTCATGATTTCCAAGCTCCTAGGATGTGTTTTTATAAAGCATATATATTTTCCAAGAACTTTCTCGGTCAGTGGCTTTACACCGAACTACTGAAAACAAAAAAGATTCTCCGCCGGCTCTCTGATAGGAATGAAAGTAATAAAATAAAAACCAACTAGGTCAACAACGTGAGTGAAAAATGCTCTTGTTTTTAAGAAGGCTTAAAACCTTTCGTTTCCCGCAAACTTCTGTGAGTCAATGGTATAGTTTTGCTTCCCACAAGTGTTATCGATTACTGCCTTTTTACATCGGATCAGGACTGGGTTTCTCAAAGCCCCGAAACTTTACTGGACGTATTTCGGGTGCCAATATTTGGTTAGTTTGATTTTGCAGTAGTTGTTTGTAAATAAAGTTTGTTTACCCAAAAAAATTCCTCTGTGTCTTCAAAAGGAAGTCGTTTCAAAGCGTTATCATGTTATATATTTGTTGTCATTTTTAAACCATGTTAAATGGTTAAAAGACCAGTTTTTCAGAATAAGCGGGCCTGCGATTCGCAAAGAATCCGAAACTTTTCGGGCGCCGTTTTCGTCTGTTACAATTCCCTCTGTATCTTTAAAAGGAAGACGGTTTTAGAGATATCGATGAAACTTGGCAATTACTTTTCTTTATTTGTGTGTGTTAAAACACGTTAAAAAGCGAGCTTTTAAGAAAAAGCGGATCATATTCAGTTTTCAAATGTCATAAAAAAATCCCAGTTACCAAATCTGAGAGTACAACTCGATTGAATGGTCCGAAAAACCCCGCTTTGCAGCAGAATGTTCAATTCCACAACTGTTTACAACTGTTTTTTCCAATTCCTTTGGACTACAGTTTAAATCAAACAAAAGTTTAGAGTTTTCGGTGTGTATAACGGCGTTATTTGCATTGACGTACTTGATTTCTTTCTCCATGCGAGAGACCTTTTCCGAAGCCATTTTTATCTTCCCTTCACAATATCTTCCCGCCATATGCAAACTTGCAGAACTTGTCCGCTGACCAGGAAAACCGACAGAACGTAACTATGCAACCGTGTAAGCCTGGTAGCTAGACCGCGGGCGCGAAGGCGAAAATACTGATTTCACGGTCTCTACTGAGGAGTGCAAGGTCTATTGCTACGAAATTTTATTTTTCTATTTCAAAATATTGGAGCAAAGACCTCTGAAGAAAAGAAGTCCCATTCCCATTTTATAATTGTTCATCCCATTCCCAGTGGCTAAATCCCAGTCCCAGTGAGTAAATCCCATTTTCCCAGTCCAAAATAAGGCTAATCCCAGTTCTCATTTTACCCCTTCACAACCCTCCCTATAGTCATACACGTTGATGTCGAAAGCCGTGCACAGAAAGTAGCCGTTTAAATAACTGTAACAGCGTTAATAAACTAAACTTGAAGGATTTATCCACTTGGCTGTTTACCATGAAAGCGTATAGGAAAAACAATTGGGACTAACGAAGAGAAACCCAGTTGGTGGTAAGAGCGCGATGTGAAAATGTAAGTACAGTGCCCTGACCAAAGGGCCACGCTGCTTCTCTAAAATGGGTACGGTTGCCATGCAAGTTGTCAGTGATGTTCTTGTCATTCCTTAGGTTCGTGCTATAAATATTGACTGGAAGCTGTGGGCAAGGCCACTGGAATAAACATATGGCGTCTGTAAGCGCGGAAGTTCAATTAACTGAACTGAACTGAACTAAAATGAATTCGCAAAATGCTTATCCGCTTTTCCAAGAATTTTTGCTATTAGTAAAAAGAAAAAAAGAAAGAAAAAAAAAGTAGTAAAAAGAGGAGCACACTTCCAATTCGCCGTACTTTTCTTTTCTCTGTCATTAGAGCAAAACGTTTATTTTTGTATTCCTATCTTCAATCTTGACAATCATTCGATCAAACAAGTTCTATCAAGCGTATTTTAAAACGGCTCTTTGTGAAGCCCTCCTTTCAGAGCCACCACCACATAGCTGAACGAAACTGACCGGGGCCGGGTGAGGGGCTGCTGAGCTTATGCATTCATGAGCCGAATCGAATTGGAATTTAGGTCGACCCGGATAAGTTATATTTAATCTTGGCTAAATTGATTTAGACCCTGCTGCTCGTGATTTCCACTGCCACTTTGACAATGTTATGACGCAATTTATCATCAATATTAAGAGGACGGATGCATAAAAAAGTGACGTCAATTTGTTAGCTAGAAAAAGTGCATTATATGCATTTGATTTGGCTCATGTAAAGTACGGCGTCTGAATCAAAGCCGGTCCACAGCCGTTCATCCCGGCTGGGCCGGGCGGGATTAACTGCTAAGTCGATCCAAGTTAGATCAGCCATTCCGAATTGATTAAAACGCCGAACTTCGCCTGAACTTAAAACGATGAATTCCATTCGGCTCAAACAACAACAACAACAACAACAACAATCTGTGCTCTTGATACAACAGAAGGGGTAGAGTAATCAAAGGAAATATTTGCGAAGAAAAGAAAGCACAGTCACTTCGAAATAGCAAAAGCTAATCGCGCTTAGCGGATGGGCCATGCGGAAAAAATGAAGTACGGCGTCTGGAGGGGGCCTAAAAAACCTCCGTATTTGAAAAAAAAAAAAAATAATAATTAAAATAAAAAATAAAATAAAAAATATTAACAGCTTTCCACTTAATTAAACGTTGCATTTTATATGCACCGAATCGGATTGCCAGATTAAGTGCATGTAAAATGCGACATTTGAATCAATTTTTTTCGACACTTTTCAATTGAATGCGACTGATCAGTCGCCATGGTTGACCAAAGTTCGACAGCTGGTTGATTCAAAAACCAGGATTTTATATGTGCCGAATCAAATGCATAACAAGAGGCTCAGATGATAAACTCATCTCGTTTATTCAATATTAAAAAGAAGATATTTCTTGTGCAACATGGATTGGTAATTGCATTTTTTGCGCAACATTGATTGAGAATTTGCATAATTCTTTTTCTACACGCAAACGCTGTGTACTAGAAGAAGATGAATAGTTTCTCTAACCGTCGTTGTGCAAGTGAAAGAACAATGTCCAGTGAAGGACCTAAACACCTTTACGAGAAGAGGAAAGCTGAAATATTTTAGTTAATAACCGAATCTATTAATCAGTTGCATGCAAGATGTCTGGCTCTTTTTCTTTAGGAATTGTTCTGTTTACTCAAATTCCGGCGAACGAGTAGCATACAGTGGCAGATTTAGGGGAGAGGCCCTCGCTCCCCCCCCCCGACACTGATTTTTGGACTAAGTCTTTTGGTTATAATAAAGCTACCTCAAAATCGAGAAAAAGAAACAGCGGCAACCTTTCTGAGGAGATGCTTAGTTCCGTTGTCCATCCGGCCCCTATCCAACCAGTCTAGGATCTGTATTGGATAGGTATCCGAAAGTGGCAAGAATACGTCGACTCCTTGATAGACATAGATACAGTGGCCCACAAGTGCACTCCGAATTCCAAACCACACTCCCAATTCTAAAATCTCACTCCGAATTGTGAAAGGCCGCTGCGAATTCCAAAACTTCACTTCAAATTGAAAAAGCTCACTCTTAATTCCAAAGCCTCACTCCGAATTCTACACTGTTGTACTCTCCCAGTATGACATTCACTCCGCGGCTTAACTCGCAAGAGATTGGATCGAGCTTTCTGGAAATGTATCATGGGTACAGTGACGTCCTCTAGCGCAAGATCCATAGTAGTATAGGACAGATGGATAGACGAAATTATTCAAAATGGCCGCCGGTGGAAAATTCAACCCAAACCGGTTTTTTAATGAGATGCAATCCTTGAAGGTATAGGGGGGTTTTAATGAGATGCACTTCACGTAGGTGTACGAGGACAAATCCAAGATGGCGGCGGTATTGAGCTTTAAGAGTTTAATGAGATGCAAGAGAGCTTGGTATTTGAGGGGTTTAGTGAGATGCGTGTGTGTATTTGTTTTGAATTGTATTATGTTTTTTTTTTAAAGTTTGGAGTGAAGTGTATAAAGCTCTGGTGGTACGATTCCGCCCAACCAGACGTGTAGTGTCGCGCTTATATAGGGAAAGAACAATGGAGTAGCGAAGAACCAATGAGAAGGTATTGACGTCACCGTCAAACGAGTTGAAACAAGTTAAGGGTTAGAAAAACCAGTTTTGAAGATGATGAGTATTCAGACTAGACAAAAAAATTAAAGTATTTACAAACAATAAAAACAAAGGCTAATTATAAGGCAAAGTTCTTGCGTTCCATCTTAGTTCTCCATTTCTTCTTCTCCTTGATCTCAATACTTCCACTGCTTTTGCGTTCTTTATGATTTTGCATTTTCACCATACTGCTTTCAGCTTTTCCCTCGTTTTTATTTTGCTTTCCATCGGTCGAAATTGCCAAAAACCGATCAACCATAATCGCCAATCAATCAACAAAAGTGTGACGGGCTTTTTCAATATTCTGAGTGGTTGTCTAGATATCCACATCTAAACTTGGAGTAGCTAAAAATGTGTGAGACCTGTTCCGTAAATGGACGCCACGTGAAAAATATGTTAAATATCAAAATTTCCTGACACAATTTTGTTGATTGATGCCTTGTGAATGAGACAGTGCAGCCATTTTGCTCGTTCTGTGGAATCCGATAGCTGATAAATTCAATAGAAGAACCCTCGGTCGTTTCACGCCTTACCGGCTCCTGACACTTCCTGAAAGAAAACATTGCTAAAATTGTATTTTTTTGATAAAGTACGTTTATTAAGCTTTCGTGTGATATATGGTTTGTTAGGGTTTTATTTAAACTGGTGCGCATACGATTTTTTTGCCGAAGGGCACCCGCGAAGGTGGGAAGTAACCTTAAAGGAAACCGCTGAACACGCAACAAAAAGAAAACAAGTCAAGTTAAAGAAGAATGAAGGTGATAGTGCAGAATTTGATTGGTGGGTTTCGATCCCAACGTTCTCTGAGAGGTGCGCAAGCTGTTAATAAAAGGAGAGAATCATGTTGTGTGTGTATTACAGCAAAACCTCAGATCAGAGAATCTTAAAGAACGCAAAAGCAGTGGAAGTATTGAGATCAAGGAGAAGAAGAAAAGGAGATCGAAATGGAGTTGGAGATAACACGAGTTATTGTGAACCTTGTAAGTATACGAAATTCCAGTGATGTTTTTGCTTTCTTTTGAAATTGCAGTAGTTTCTGTGCTTTCAAAAAGAATTTCGAATGCACTACCGAGTATTCAATTTCTCACCACGTGCTAGTAAACTATACTGTGTTCGTATGAACTAATTTCTCAACTAATTCTCTAAGAAATTCAAGCATTCAGTAGTTTCAAAATTTCGTATTCAATAATGTCAAAGTTTAAATTTTTTTTTTGCCTAATTTATAAAACAGATGTTAAGACTTTGCTTCATTGTTCATGAAGAGGACATAAACTTCGAGCGAACAGAATGTTGCGGCAATTATGTTCACAAAAGGTGTTTGGAGAGGTAAGAAATGTCTTTTTACAGGAATTTGTGCAGTAGTTTGAGTTCCCTAAGTGGTGTGTTCATTTTTTATTCAGATGGACGAGAACACTCATCCCATCGAGCGAAAACTGCGCCATGTGCAGAAAGGCGTTCCGTCAGCCGCACGCCGAAGCACAAGCGGCTGACACAGAATTTATGGCCCGGCTTGCAGCGATAAGATTTTAGAAGTTATTGTCTTTATTCAATATACAAAGAAATCGGTCTCTTTTGTTATCCTTAATTGCTCTTTCACTAACTTATTTGCCGCGGCTCTCTCCCTCTCTCTCTTTTACAGTTTGGCGAGAACCAACATGCAAATGTAGAACATGACGAACGATGCATCGTTTGTATATATTTTAATAAGGGGTTAAACCCTATTCAACAACATGACTTTGCCTTTTCAATTCAGTGTATATTAGCATGCCGAAACACAGATGCAGATGGTGATCATGATGAAAGTTGTGATCACTGCCAAGGGTTACTTGAAAAGCTCCTGGACAATTATTTTTAACTATGGCGGGAGTTTTTCAAGCAACCCTTGCTGCTCCGTTTTTCATTCCTTTCACAGAATTGACCAGGCAGAGTAGCGTTTTGTTTTTGAATAGGGTTTAGCTAATTTGTAATTAGCGTTTGTTCTCATTGTTTTGTAAATACTGTAATTCCTTGTTTGTAAATACCAAGATGAAATTATAATGCTTCTTCCTTTTACTGCTTAAAGGTAAACATGTCATTCGTATTCCATGTTGTATGTGAAAAATAGTTCTTCTCCCACTCGCTGACAAATAGTTGATGAATCATTGCCCATAGCCAGTGTTTATTTTGTAACGGTGACTTCAAAAGACAGCGAAGTTGACGCCAAAATTTCTCCTCGCTCGTAAAATAAAATGTTGGAACCATTAGTTCCGCAGTTATGACTTCCATCCCATCGAATTCACATGTAAATTCAATCTTTCTACGCGGTAAAGTATCTCCATACATTTGATCCCAAAAATCGTTGAGTAAGGTCACCACTTTCTCCTCGAGTTTCAATCTTTTCATTTTTGATGTCAGTGATTCCATGTCCAAGGCAAAGAGCTCCCGTTTTATCATGCTGTTCATCTTTAACAAAGATTCCCGCTGGCGTTTTCGTCCGAATACAGCTATAAATTTATATTTATATTGACAGGGTGCCTGTCTGATTGAACTCTTAAAGCGCAATACGGCGGCCATCTTGGATTTACCCTCGTACACCTACGTGATGTGCTTCTCATTAAAACCCCCTCTATACCTTCAAGGATTGCATCTCATTAAAAAACCGGTTTGGGTTGAATTTTCCACCGGCGGCCATTTTGAATAATTTCGTCTATCCATCTGTCCTATACTACTATCCATGGCTAATTCGGAGTGAACTTTTACAATTCAGAGGGAGCTTTTGGAATTCGGAGTGAGCTTTGGGAATTCGGAGTGAAGTTTAGGAATTCGGAGTCCGCTTTTGGAATTTGGAGTGGGCTTTTATAATTCGGACCGAGCTTTTAGAATTGGGAATGTGGTTTGGAATTTGGAGTGCACTTGCCGGCCACCATAAGATAGACCTATTGTTGAGAAGGACAAAGAACTGAAGAAAAAGTCCGGTGTAATTGGGGTCTCTCCGTTGGGAGGACAACAATGATAGTTTCTGACGACATGATAACAAGTTCGTAATTCGTGTAAGTCCGTTCGACGTCCGTTCTTTCGTTCATCGTATCATTATGTAATGTACTCGGTAGTTTCAATTCGCTCTAGCATTTTCAACACGGATTTAAAGATGTTAAGCCTGGTTTTCACTAGCGACGCAAGCACAAGCGCAAGCATGACCGCTTATTAAAGTGCTACTATGATGAAAAAATCACTTCTCGTTTTTCTTCACATTTCGAAAATACTTGTGTCGAATGCTCAGCAGGTGATTTTTTTTGGCAGTAATTTCGAGAGAAAGACTGTTTATTTTAACTGCATTTTTTGATTTAACGGTCCGCCATTACTTGGTGCGGTTCCGACGGATAAGCCCTCAGAGCTGGATCGAAGAGAAAGTGACGTCATTTACTCACCAGCTTAAAAGTGGAGCGTGTGATTGCGGCTTATTTAGTATGCAGCACGGGAGTTTTTTGCTTTCAGATGGTCAAATCCGTGTTCTGCATACTAATTAAGCCGCATTCACACACTGCATTTTTAAGCTAGTGAGTAAATGACGTCACTTTCTCCTCGATCCAGCTCTCTGAGGGCTTATCGGTCGGAACCGCACCAAGTAATGGCGGACCGTTAAATCAACAAATTCCTGTCAAAATAAATAGTCTTCCTCTTGAAATCTCGGATACCGAGTTTTCGGCACAAGTACTTTCGAAATGTGAAGAAAAACTAAAAGTGATTTTTGATCGTAGTAGCACTTTAAAAAGCGTGGAAACGGCCTCGACACAAGCACAAGCGCAAGGATCAAATTTGTCCTTTTCCTTGCGCTTGCGCTTGCGCTTTTGCTTGCGCTCTCTGCTTGTGCTTGCGTTACTGTTGGTTTTCACTTGACATGAATGTCTTATGCTTGCGATTACGCTTGCGTTACTAGTGAAAACCAGGCTTTAAGGTGGCTCAAACCAGTTTCAACACTTTCAAGAGACTCACTTATTAGGACGATTGACACTACAACACTGTATCACGTATTAGCAATGTTATGGTACCATATGAAACAGCAATTATTGCTGAATAAAAAGCGGTCATTATTGTGACGCAAGACGTAACCATGGAAACGGGAACGCCCTGTAAAAACACCTTTATTTTCGCTTTAGTTGCTGATATCTAAAAAGCGAACTCGGTGACCCCATTTCTTATTGCTCGAAAGTGATCAACAGACCAAGATGAAACTTCTTGCAAAGTTTGAAAAAATTCTGTGGAGCAGATTCAGAGCCACCTTAAAAAATAAAAAAAAATAAGGTGGCTCAGAATCCGCTCCACAGAATTTTTTGAAACTTTGCCGAAAGTTTTATCTTGGTCTGCCGATCACTTTCAAGCATTAAAAAATGGGGGTCGGGTCACCGAGTTCGTTTTTGAGATACGAACAACTAAAGCCGAATATAGGGCTTTTTATAGGGCTTTCCTGTTACCATGGTTACGTATTACGTCACCTTAGGATGTGGGGCGCTGATTTCGACCAACTAGCCCGCTCCTGGAAGTGCTATAAAGAAGGGTGTGATTGGCTAAAATTTACAAAACACGCCGTTGAGACCAATCACTGCGTCCTTATATTGTCCAAGTCCACAATGAGACTAAGGAAAATAACATCGTTTATTTCTCTTTCTGTAGATACAAACAGTAGAGAAACTATCCAGTAGGTTTACTTATTGGAGCCTAACTTGGCATTAACTCAAAAGTGAATTGACCAGGCTTGAGGTTGACATTTCGGCACCATTTAGACAAAAGGCTCAATAATACAACCGAACATGTACAGTTCTACAATATCCTCCACCTCTAAATGTAAAACGTTCTAACATTTACTTGTACGACACGCTAGATCATGACGAACAATTGTTAACACTCAGGAGCCCATAATTAGGAGCGTTCATCCCCAGCATTGGATTCGTACGTCAACATAGGAGTAGACGGAGCTATTTTTGGAACGACATTTCGCGGGCTGAAAAAACAGAGACAAGCACGTTCATCCAACTCATCCAATCAAACGGCTTAGCAAGAGAGTGATTGACAGCTCATTTTATATACCACATATTGTTTTTGCGAAGAGGAGAGCGCTTGCAACCATGGCAACCACTCTTCACGTCTACTCATGTGCGGGTGGCCCGGACTATAACGCATCATGTTGACACCCCTACCTATGGACGCCTGTAACACTCAATTAATAACCTTCTTTACGCATGCATGAACTGGCGTTGTAAACTAGATTACAGTTTCTTTCTCCAGCGGCTGAATTATTTGTGATCCACTATTTTGCACAGTTTCTTCATTCATTGCTATTATTTCGGTGTTGTTATTTCGCAGGCACCGTTCTTCGTCGCTTTGCCATTGCTCTGTCATTTTTTGCTTCCTGTCTCTCCAGGCCTTACACAACTTGGTAAAGCCCAAGTGCTGAGTCCCTCTCTGTCTTTTGAAGAGCCTGAAAAACTGACAGCAGAACATGTATGAAAAGAACCGGACGTAGCCGTGTCGGAAGTGTTTTGTCAATGTCCCGTATGCTATTGGGTTCAAACAACTGTGGAAGTAGAGTAGCGAAGGAGAAAACGAAAATAGAAAAGTCACCATTGTTTCATGATTTTCCAAAGCAAAGTCATAGAGAAGCCAAGCGAGCTGCGCAGGCAGCATGCAAATAGCGAATAATATCACAATAGTCGCTAATGTTTTAACGACCTGCATGTTCTCTTTTCTTCTCTCCTGGTTGGCTATGTGATCTGGGGCCTGGTGGTCAGCCTGCCGCACCAGATCGAGGCCAATGCGCACGTATGCGACAGCGATAATGGTCAACGGAAGGAGGTATTGTAGTGCAAACAGACTGGCTGTGTAGGCTTGACGATACTTAAGAGACGGCCAGACTTCCGTGCAACCCTGTGGCTCCGCTAGCTTGGGCTTTGTCACCAGCATAAGAGGAATTACCAGGATGAGAGCCAGGAGCCATATTCCCAGTATCCATACGAAAACGTAACGATGTCGCATTTCTGGCTTGAAAGGATTCAGAATAACGTGGCAACGAAAGATAGCCATGGATGTAAGCGTGAATATGCTGAGGTTTACCGTCACGGTCATTAGAGGCCATATCAAACGGCAGAAGAAGTCGTATTGAATGTCCGCAAACATCATATAAATATTTGTAGGAAGACAGACAAACAGGTACATCAAATCGCTAATGGCCAAGTTGAGAATAAATATATCATTAGCAGTTCGACGTCCACGCCTCGCAGCCACGATGATAATTACCAGTACATTGCCTAGAAGACCCAGCACAAACGTCACTGCGTAGAATGCAGATTTTACAGGGTCCTCTATTTCGGACTGACTACTGTTTGACATCAGTTTTAAGTCTTGTCTAAACCTGCCACGACTTCACAACGCTTCGACTGAGAGCTCCACTGGCCCGGCTTTCTGTTGAACTAAGTCTTCGAAGGATTCTTTCACAGTAACGTTGTCTGTATCCAAGTCAATGCTCAGCGAATCGTATCGCTCTAGAAACAATCTTCTCGCTGTCTGCGTTTTCTTAACCTGCCACGAAGTCTTATCTATGTCTTCATTGCACTAAAATGCGCCAAGTATGCGAATTCAGGTTGTTCACTTGTCAGTGCTGAAGGTCACAATCGCACACAGACACAGCCTCGGGTCACTTGTTAGTTAACTCTGAAACAAATAATGTTATCATTCCTCCGTAAATAAATCAGGTTTACTAAAGAGTTAGTAATACTGCATAAATAGAGGATTTTAAAATTAGCATAATACATAGATCGTTTTCTTCCGCACTCGAAACGCAACGTCGTGTTCAGATTTGCGTTGGCTTCGGTGCTGGCACGTTGTTAAAATTGCGTGTATTGTAAATTGCATTTAATTAAGTAGGTGAACTTTGAAAGAAAACGAGATTATCTGTTTCTGACCTCAAAAAGAGGCTTACCTATTTCGTAAAGTTGCAGATCAATATTAAGCGTTTCAGTTGTAGTGAACTGAATGCAATTTACTATAACAACAAACTCGAGGGTGTGTGCTAATAAATTAGTGATAAGGCAATCATTGCTAAAATGCTTATATGAATTGAATAACTGTTATCTACAAGAGGAGATCCTAAATAATGAACGTAATAGACATCTAAAGATCTAACTTTGCTTATGTTCGGCCGTTATCTAAATATCCACAACAAAGCCATTTAGAAGGTGACGAAAGACTCAATACAGTCAAAACTGCAAAAAAGATGCCAAAGCGACTTATTTTCTACAACAGGGTGTGGTTGATAATGAACATACTACACATCTAAAGACCCTAACTTTGTTATTGTCGGCCTTTATCTGAACATTCAGAATGAATTCAGCGAAGCTTTAAAGAAAGTGATAAGAGAGTCAATTCTGCCACGGTTTTGTAAAATGTCAAACTTGAATCGTCTACAATAGAATGTCGTTAACAGTGAACTGTTGGCAGATCTAAATTTGTTAGTGTCGGCCGTTATTTAACCATTCGTAACTGAAGAAACTTCTCGAAAAAAAAATTTACCCATCTATTCAGGTTTGGCCCTGTGGACGACTTAAACCGGCCGGTCGAGTTTACCTGTCGTTAGTGAAAGGACAGCGGTTGCTACAAAGCAGTGCCTTTAACCTTTTGCACTTTACAGTAAAAATCTGAAAACGAAATGTGTTGGAAATTGCGAAACATTTATAAGTTCTGGCAAATTCCAAGTGACCTTTCTACTCTCTTGAACATCTGTGCACTTGCAAATGTTATTTTGGATGGCTACGGAAAAACGTGACCTTTTCTTCACAGTTGTCTTCTTTTTGTTTTCTTTTTGTAATTAAATGGACGATTTTGCGTGGTGTCGTTTCGTAAATAGACCTTATCGCATGACGATATATTGGTTGGGGAGCAAACGCGACTAAAATTACAGCGAATGTATGGGATTCTGGAAGACTTTGAACTGCTGGAACGCCGCTACAAAGAGAGAGATTTCCAACATCTGCCGCCATTTTTATGAATGCCGCCATTTATAATCCAACCGAAAATTAGGAAGGTCTAGAAAGACTACGACATCCGTAAATTAGAATTGTAAATCTTCTATTTCGGAGCAATTTGCATAATTTTGATCAGAAGCCATGTAAGTGCTTTGCTCTGATTGGCTAGGTAATTCTACTCAAGACGGTGATTGGTTATATTTTTCAGGTGTGATATATTACTTGAAAACCGCTCTATAGCTGACTGTTTAGCTGTGTTCCGCCGCGGGAAAATTGGGGCGAGAAAACAGCTGGACGGGTGGAAGGGAGAAGAGGAGCCCGTCCACCTATTTCTCGCCCCAATTTTCCTGCGGCCAGAATACGGAAATCTTCGCTCGTACAGAACACTTGCTACGCAGGCTATGCTGTGGCAATCTATAATGATCGACTTAAAAGCCCCCATAATTGAACACCAAAATATTTTGTCTTTCTATTTAGCTCCGAAAATTAAATTATTTCCCTACAAAACCGTAACATACATCATATCTTAGATCAATGTTTTTCGACCCCCTATGTTGGAACAAAATACCTTCTGATAAAATATGATTGATGACCTCATTTACGCTCCAAAATATCGAAAAACTAGCTGGCGATCGTCAGTTCTACTTATAGTACACAGAGAAACGTGACTGTCTTTAGCAAAAAAAAAAAAAACGGAACACAAACTGAACTTCAAAAAAGAGCACTGAGAACTGGTCATGACGATGTAAAGAATTTTATTTTTAGAATACTAGTTAATGTAAAAGTAGGACTTTCCGCGGTGCAGTGTGTTCTTGCTTCAACAATAACGAAAAACAACAACCGAGTAGGCATTTGTTTTTCTAGCATTTACATGCAAGCCTAATTTTGCGTGCCTTTTGTGAAAGAAAACCTAAAAGCTGGGTTCTAGAAAAGTTCAAGAAGCTTCAGTTTGCTCAAACAAGCCAGACAATAGATCGCCTGTTTGGTGAAGCAAATATTTCGTTTTGAAGTGCTTGTCTTGTTTATGGCAGAGACCAAAACTTTGCTACAAAGGTGTGATGTTTGATCTGATGATAAGCTGGAAAAATTCAGTACATCAGTACTGAGATATAAGATGGTAGATAGCCAACGAGGCTAGAATCATCTCATACCCGGACAAAGCGCAAGTAGAATAATTGTTTATTCAAAATTCCCACAAAGAATCAAGAAATCCTCTCGATTTTCGGTGAATTTACACTGCTCAAAAAAAGTACACATACAGTACAAGTACAAGTAGTAGTACAAGTACAACAGAGTAGTGTGAGGATCATTTCTTCAGTTGATTTCAGTCTAAACCGCACTTCATATGATCATTTCTTTCAGTACAAGTACAGTTAATATATTTGTATTGCATGGTATACTGGCTCATATTCTATGATAATGATGGCTAGGTCAATTAACACACTAGAATTCTATTCATGATCCAATCAACCAATTTTTTTCAATAAAATAACGTATTTAGTAGCCAGGGCGGAGTCTATGAACAAGAGAGGAAATGGAATACAATGCAAAGAGGAACTGACATTCACCAACACAGCTAAATATACAAGCAAACGACCGCAACAATTCAGCGTTGAAAGCAGTCATCAGGGGCAGTGTACGGCAAATGTTTCTTCTTTACCGAAAATAGATGGTTTTCAACCACGTGACCAGCAGCCATATTGATTGATGAAACAAATGGAAATGTTTGCATAAAAAGGAAATTCAAGTTTCCCGAGGATTGTTTTGTTCCAACAATATGGCCGGCGTTTCTTTGTTTTGTTCCACCGATATGCCGCCATGACGCCATATGAAAACGATCTGTATTCCACACCTCTGTTATGATCTTCATGTAATGTTTGGGCGTATCGGTGAAAAGTCTCGGAGAACAGTATCTGTTATACTACTCTCCGGAACTATAGGATTCTTTACGGCGGAATGTGTAAGTAAGAGAAAACTTTAGGGACTGGTAACTCATACGCCGAATTTACCAATGAATTTTGTCTCTTGAAACTACCAGTTGGCCCCTTGTCATCCAATTTATAATCATACTTAGCTTTTCGAAAATCAGTAGAAAGGAATTAAATTTCTTCATAATACGAAAATCCCAAGTAAAATGCCACTCAAGAAAACTCCGGCTTTTCTAAGGCCCCCGAGCAGATAGTTGACAGAAATGTCTATTGGGTGACCCCTAGACTTTCTCAAAGTCCGTAGTTGTGGTTGAGTCTGTCAGTGAGTCATCACATCGTCTAGATCTTCAAGATCGCCGGGAGGTTGCCTAATAATAATAATAATATTAAAATTTATAGTGCGCAAATTCCATAAAATGTTCAAATGCGCATTACAAGATTAAAAATTACCATTAAAATAGACTTACAATAATTTTAAGAAACAAAAGTGAACTTAGAATGGCTAAAAAAGCTATAAAAATGCACTACGAAAAAGGTGAGTCTTAAGTTTAGCTTTAAAAATATTTACTGTTCCTGCGCTCCTAATATCCAGCGGTAGTTCGTTCCATAGTTTCGGAGCAGCACAGGTAAAGGAACGGTCCCCCAGTGTAGCTTTCGATTTAAATGATGGATGGCTAAGTAAAAGCTTATCGCTGGAATTTCTTAAATTATATTTGGAGGGGGGTCTAAGGGAAATAAGAGAGGATAGATAAGAAGGGGCTAAAAAATTAAGAATCTTAAAAGTAATTAACAATATTTTAAACTCAATTCTATATCTAATTGGTAACCAGTGTAACTTAAAAATTAAGGGCGTAATATGACAAAATTTCTGTTCTTTAAGAATCAGTCTGGCAC